>SNQJ01S0032790.1:9823-38226 GCA_010110895.2 Picea sitchensis | reverse complement strand
GTACATGATGAACGTTGATGAAAATGTGTATGATCTCAAATATTATGTGGGGACATCATACATCCTTGAGTCTTGAAACCCTCACATACTGTCAAGGCATGTGTCTAGTCTAAACATGTCAAATTTTGATGCATACAAGAACATATTGAAGAAATTTCAACATTGGCCCCATTCACTGATCACTATGTGGGATCGGTGCATGAAATTTGTGGTGGGTGAATTGGAAGTTCTATGAAATTTCAAGAGAGTTCCAACAAAGATTCTACAGATGGAAAAAAATGAATGATGACAATGAGATGCCAATTATGAACGGTGTTGCAAACATGGATGATCTCAAAGATTATGTGGAGACATCATACATCCTTGAGTCTTGAAACCCTCCCATACCGTCAAGGCATGTGTCTAGTCTAACCATGTCGAATTTCGATGCATACATGCGCAGTTTCAATAAATTTCAACGTTTGCCCCATTCACTTCTCATTATGTGGGGTCGATGCAAGATGACATTTATGATTGGTGTATTGGAAGTGCCATGAAATTTCAAGAGAGTTCTAAAAAATATTCTATATATGGAAATGAAGAATAATGAAAATGAGACATCCATTATATTGAACATTGATGCAAACATGGATGATCTCAAATATTATGTGGGGACATCAAACATCCTTAAGTATCGAAACCCTCCCATACCTTCAAGGCAACTATCTAGTCTAACCATGTCAAATTTCGATGCATACGGGAATGGATTGAAAACATTTCAACGTTGGCCCCATTCACTGCTCACTGTTCGGGGTCGGTAGAAGAAATTTGTGATGGGTGTATTTGAAGTTCCATGTCAAATTTCAAGATAGTTCTGACAACAATTCTATATAAGGGAATGACAAACATTGGCAATGAGACATGCATGATGAACGTTGATGCAAATGTGGATGATCTCAAATATTATGTGGGGACATCATACATCCTTGAGTCTTGAAACCCTCCCATACTGTCAAGGCATGTGTCTAGACTAACCATGTCAAATTTTGACGCATACATGAACATATTGAATAAATTTCAACGTTGACCCCATTCACTACTCATTATGTGGGGTCAGTGCATGAAATTTGTGGTGGGTGAATTGGAAGTTCCATGCCATTTCAAGAGAGTTCCAACAAATATTCTACAGAAGAAACACCGAATGATGACAATGAGACACCCATTATGAACGTTGTTGCAAACATGGACGATCTCAAAGATTATTTGGGGACATCATACATCCTTGAGTCTTGAGACACTCCCATACCATCAAGGCATGTGTCTAGTCTAACCATGTCAAATTTTGATGCATACATGCACAGTTTGAAGAAATTTCAACGTTGGCCCCATTCACTGCTCACTATGTGGGGTCAGTGCAAGATGACATTTGTGATGGGTGTATTGGAAGTTCCATGACATTTCAAGAGAGTTCCGAAAAAGATTCTATAGATGGAAATGAACAATGATGACAATGAGACGTACATTATATTGAACGTTGATGCAAACATGGATGATCTCAAATATTATGCGGGGACATCTAACATCCTTAAGTATCAAAACCCTCTCATACCTTCAAGGGAACTATCTAGTCTAACCATGTCAAATTTCGATGCATATGGGCACAGATTGAAAACATTTCAAATTTGGCCCCATTCACTGCTCACTGTGTGGAGTTGGTGGAAGAAATTTTTGATGGGTTTATTTGAAGTTCCATGTCAAATTTCAAGATAGTTCCAACAAAAAATCTATAAAAGGGAATGGAAAACATTAGCAATGAGACATGCATGATGAATGTTGATGCAAATGTGGATGATCTCAAATATTATGTGGGGACATCATACATCCTTGAGTCTTGAAACCATCCCATACTGTCAAGGCATGTATCTAGTCTAACCATGTCAAATTTTGATGCATACATGAACATATTGAAGAAATTTCAATGTTCGCCCCATTCACTTCTCACTATGTGGGATCGGTGCATGAAATTTGTGGTGGGTGAATTGGAAGTTCCATGACATTTCAAGAGAGTTCCAACAAAGATTCTACAGATGGAAACAATGAATGATGACAATGAGACTCCCATTATGAACATTGTTGCAAACATGGATGATCTCAAAGATTATGTAGAGACGTAAGAAATCCTTGAGTCTTGAAACTCTCCCATACCGTCAAGGCATGTGTCTAGTGTAACCATGTCGAATTTAGACGCATACATGCACAGTTTGAAGAAATTTCAATGTTGGCCCCATTCACTACTCTCTATGCAGGGTCGGTGCAAGATGACATTTGTGATGGGTGTATTGGAAGTTCCATGACATTTCAAGAGAGTTCCGAAAAAGATTCTATAGATGGCAATGAAGAATGATGAAAATGAGACATCCATTATATTGAATGTTGATGCAAACACGAATGATCTCAAATATTATGTGGGGACATCAAACATCCTTAAGTATCGAAACCCTCCCATACCTTCAAGGAAACTATCTAGTCTGATCGTGTCAAATTTTGATGCATACGGGCACAAATTTTCAATGTTGGCCCCATTCACTGCTCACTGTGCAGGGTCGATGGAAGAAATTTTTGATGGGTGTATTTGAAGTTCCATGTCAAATTTCAATATAGTTTTGACAACAATTCTATAGAAGGGAATGACAAACATTGGCAATAAGAAGTGCATGATCAATGGTGATGAAAATGTGGATGATATAAAATATTTTGTGGGGACATCATACATTCTTGAGTCTTGAAACCCTCCCATACTGTCAAGGCATGTGTCTAGTCTAACCATGTCAAATTTTGACACATACATGAACATATTGAATAATTTTCAACATTGGCCCCATTCACTGCTCACTATGTGGGGTCGGTGCATGACATTTATGGTGGGTGAATTGGAAGTTCCATGACATTTCAAGAGAGACCCAACAAATATTCTACAAATGGAAACAATGAATGATGACAATGAGATGCCTATTATGAACGTTGTTGAAAACATAGACGATCTCAAATATTATGTGGGGACATCAGACATCCTTGATTCTTGAAACCCCCCAATACCATAAAGGCATGTGTGTAGTCTAACCATGTCAAATTTCGATGCATACATGCACAATTTGAAGAAATTTCAATGTTGGCCCCATTCACTACTCACTATACGGGGTCGATGCAAGATGACATTTGTGATGGGTGTATTAGAAGTGTCGTGACATTTCAAGAGAGTTTTGAAAAAGATTCTACAGATGGAAATGAAGAATGATGACAATGGGACATCATTATATTGAACGTTGATGCAAACATGGATGATCTCAAATATTATACGAGGACAAAAAACATCCTTAAGTATCAAAACTCTCGCATACCTTCAAGGAAACTATCTAGTCTAACCATGTTAAATTTTGATGCATACGAGCACAGATTGAAAATAGTTCAATGTTGGCCCCATTCATGGCTCACTATGTGGGGTCGGTGGAAGAAATTTTTGATGGGTGTATTTGAAGTTCCATGTAAAATTTCAAGATAGTTCCAACAACAATTCTATAGAAGGGAATGAAAAACATTGGCAATGAGACATGCATGGCGAACATTGATGCAAACGTGGATGATCTCAAATATTATGTGTGGACATCATGCATCCTTGAGTCTTGAAACCATCCCATATTGTCAAGGCATGTATCTAGTCTAAACATGTCAAATTTTTATGCATACAGGAACATATTGAAGAAATTTCAACGTTGGCCCCATTCATTGCTCACTATGTGGGGTCAATGCATGACATTTGTGGTGGGTGAATTGGAATTTCCATGACATTTCAAGAGAGTTCCAACAAATATTATACATATGTAAATGATGAATGAAGACAATGAGACATCCATTATGAACATTGATGCAAACATAGATGATCTCAAAGATTATGTGGGGACATAAGACAACCTTGAGTCTTGAAACCCTCCCATACCATGAAGGCATGTGTCTAGTCTAACCATGTCAAATTTTGATGCATACATGCATAGTTTGAATAAATTTCAAAGTTGGCCCCATTCACTGCTCATTGTGTGAGGTTGATGCAAGATGACATTGGTGATGGGTGTATTGGAAGTGCCATGACATTTCAAGAGAGTTACGAAAAAAATTCTATAGATGGCAATGAAGAATGATGACAATGAGACATCCAATATTATATTGAATGTTGATGCAAACATGGATGATCTCAAATATTATTCGGGGACATCAAACATCCTTAAACCCTCCCATATCTTGAAGGAAACTATCTAGTCTAACCATGTCAAATTTCGATGCGTACGGGTATAGATTGAATGTATGGTCTACATTGGCCCATTCACTGCTCACTGTGTGGGGTCGATGGAATAAATTTGTGATGGGTGTATTTGAAGTTCCATGTTGATCAAATTTCAAGATAGTTCTGACAACAATTCTATAGAAGGGAATGATAAACATTGGAAATGATACATGCATGATGAATGTTGATGCAAGTGTGGATGATCTCAAATATTATGTGGGGACATCATACATACTTGAGTCTTGAAACCCTCCCATATTGTCAAGGCATGTGTCTAGTCTAACCATGTCAAATTTTGACTCATACAAGAACATATTGAATAAATTTCAACGTTGGCCCCATTCACTACTCACTATGTGGGGTCGGTGCATGACATTTGTGGTGGGTGAATTGGAAGTTCCATGAAATTTCAAGAGAGTTCCAACAAAGATTATACATATGGGAATGATGAATGATGACAATGAGACATCCATTATGAAATTTAATGCAAACATGGATGATCTCAAATATTTTGTGGGGTCATGAGACATCCTTGAGTCTTGAAACCTTCCCATACCGTCAAGGCATGTGTCTAGTCTAACCATGTCAAATTTCGATGCATACATGCACAATTTGAATAAATTTCAATGTTGGCCGCATTCATTGCTCATTGTGAGAGGTAGATTCAAGAGGACATTGGTGATGGGTGTATCTGAAGTGCCATGACATTTCAAGAGAGTTACGACAAAGATTATATAGATGGCAATAACGAATGATGACAATGAGACATCCATTATGTTGAACGTTGATGCAAACATGGACGATCTCAAATATTATGTGGGGTCATCAAACATCATTAAGTCTTGAAACCCTTCCATACCATCAAGGAAACTATATAGTCTAGCCATGTCAAATTTCAACGTATACAGGAACAGATCGAAAAAATTTCAACATTGGCCCCATTCGGTGGAAGAAATTTGTGATGGTTGTATTGGAAGTTCCATGTCAAATTTCAATATAGTTCTGACAATGATTCTATATAAGGGAACAACGAATGATGACAATGAGAGGTGCATGATGAACGTTGATGCAAATTTGGATGATCTCAAAGATTATGTGGGGGAATCATACATCCTTGAGTCTTGAAACCCTGCTATACTGTCAAGGCATGTATCTATTCTAACCATGTCAAAATTCGATGCATACAGACACATATTGAAGAAATTTCAACGTTGGACCCATTCACTGCTCACTATGCGTGGTCGGTGCATGAAATTTGTGGTGGGTGAATTGAAGCTTCTCTGACATCAAATCGACTTGGTAATTCAATAATCAAACCCTCCTTAAGTATTATGCGAAGACATCAGACATCCTTAAGTATCAATATTTAAGTGGTATAAGTTTGCTAAACAATATTTAAAATTTTATAAAGTAAGTAGTGTATATCCTTCTTAAATTCCAAATTTCATAATGGTGGAGAGGACTCCCTCACCCTGACATGTAAATATCCCTCACCCTACTAGGTGTTGTTCATAGCGCTTTATCTCATGAAGGTTCAATTAGGGCTTAATGTCATTGTTTCCCCCCTTGACCATGTTTAAGAATTAAGACCCATTTCCAATGCCTAAAACCTACTAATGATTCCCACATCCCACTCATAAGATTGCAAACAACCCATACAATGGACTCTTCTATTGGCTCGAGCACTCATTCAAGGTTCTTGAGCTCAAGAATATCCAACAATATCTTGAGGCACTTGTTTTCCTTCCTCGACCATGGTAAAGATCCTATGATATATACTCAGTGATTGATCATGGTGATTGATCCTAAGAAGTGATGTTTAGGGAATAAGGTCCAAGTTTTTTCCTCCCCTGGCCATGGAATTTTAGCTCAATAAGGTTCAATTAGGGCGTAAGACTCTTCTTCCCCCCTTAACCATGTTAAGCCCTCAAGACCCATTTCTATTGTACAAAACCTACTCATGGCACCATATCCTTCTTTGAATTATAAAGAACACCAAATATAGTCCTGAGAACCATTCCTAATGAGGGGTCTGACACATTTTTATTTAGGGAATATGTTGTGGTTTAATCATGGTACTTGTATCCCTCAAATAGTCCAAAATAACCTACAATGGTCCTATGTGATGGCTCAAGGACTCATCCAACACTATATCTTGAGAAGTTCTATGGGTTGTAGTTGTTTTTCATAGAAGTTAAGCCTAAGAATGTTCAATTAGGGAACAAGTCCCGTGTTTCCCTCCCTTGAGCTTGGTTAGATCTTGAGACCCATTCATGGTTCAAAATTAACTTATTCACGGTAACCAAATTCCACTTGGAGGTGAATTATATGTTACATAGGTCACGTGTGGTGGTTTGACTACTTGTCTATGGTTCTTGAGCTTGAGAAGCAAGGTTTAGGGTTGAACACTCTTTTTTCCTCTAATCAACTATAGTCATGAACCTAAGACTCATCCATGATGAAGAAGACCTCATAATGTCACCCATATTCAACTTCTATGCCAAAGACTCCCTAAAGAGGAATCGTGTCATGTTTTTTAGGTGTTGTCGATGGTGGTTGAGCTCGAGAATGTTTAGTTAGGGATTTAGGCCATTGTTTCCAACTTTCCATGTTTATGCCTCTACACCCATTTTCAATGTACAAAATCTAATCGTGATTCATATATCCCTCTTAAAGGCCAAAGTTCTGTTATGTTGGTTTGAGGACTTGCTCAAGGATATTGAGCTTTAGAATATTCAACAATATTATAAGGCAGTTGTTTTCATTCTTTGATGATAACTAAGGTCTTGTGACACATCCATGGTCTTGTGTGGTGCCCTGGGGACTTGTTCATGGTGCTTGAGCTATATATGATATGTTTGGGGATTGAGTTGTTATTTCCCTCCCTTGACCATGGTTAGGGCCTTGAGGCTTGTTTCCCTACCACAACCATGTTAAAGGCCCTGAGACCCATATGTAGTATGCAAAACATATAAATGGCACTCATGTCCAAATATTAGGCCAAAGACATTGAAGTAAGAGCTCATGTCATGGTTTCGAGGTGTTGTTCATGGCACATGAGCTTGAGAAGGCTCAATTATGGCTTAATTCCTTTACTCCATCCTTAACCATTTTTAGGTGTTAAGACCCATTTCTAGGGATAAAAACCTACTCATGGCACTTGTATCCTTGGAGGCCTTCAAGGAAGCCTTACAAATGAGTGATGTGTTGGTTTGAGGACTTATTCAAGGATCTCAAGCCTAAAAATATTCAACAATATCCTAAGGTACTTGTTTTCCTTCCTCAACCATGGTTAAGGCCTCTCTACTTGTCCTTACTGTAAAAAACTCCTAATGGTGCCCTTATCCAACTATGATGCTTATAAGGACCCCCTAGAGAGGGATGGTGTTGTGGTTTCTAGTTGTTTTTCATGATGATTGAGCCTAAGAAGTGACATTTAGGGCCCTCATATCCCACTCAAGTGATAAAAAACCCTAACCATGTACCCAATAACTATCCCATGTGTGGAACCGAAACATGTTCTTTTTTAGGGCCTTTGTTGTGGTTTAATCATGGCCCACCCATATCCCTATAGTAGGCAAAAGATACTCTATGAAAGTCCTGTGTCATGGTTCAAGGATGATTTCAATGACATAACTTGATAATCTTCATGGTTTTTATTTTTGGTGCTTGAGTCGAGAATCTTCATTTAGGACACAAGGCCATTATTTCTCTCTCTTGACATTGGTTAGACCTTAATACTAATTATTGGTTCATAAATTGTTACGAGGAAAATCTCTA
Organism: Picea sitchensis; assembly: GCA_010110895.2. Taxonomy (NCBI): domain Eukaryota; kingdom Viridiplantae; phylum Streptophyta; class Pinopsida; order Pinales; family Pinaceae; genus Picea; species Picea sitchensis. The sequence goes on along the minus strand of SNQJ01S0032790.1, from coordinate 30,131 downwards.
TATGGCTAGGGTAAACCACAACATATGGAAATGACTGCAGAAATCAACTCTCTTCTCAAGTATCCTATGAAAACAAATATGCTAGCAAGACAATATAAAAGGACTACCTCATCCATACGTTCGATGAAGTCCACCATTGAGAACTTGACCCAAAGCAATATACCTACAACTAGTCTTCAACAACCAAGCAAAGCAAGCATATGGTGATATTATATAATGTTAGCACATTCAATAGCATAATCCATTAATAAACATGACAAATACGCCCATGGAATAATAATTCAAATATTTGCAAGATATCAATTGGATGGGAAAAGAGTATTTCTATTAATATATGATCAACAGAAGTGAAAATGTTACAGACTTCCATGTCAGCATGGTTCGGAACCGAGAAACTAAGTTCCTTCCAGCTGGGCCTCCACCACTTCAATCCTCCACCAAAGGCAAGCTCATAAGAGAGAAACAATGAGGTTCTTAATCAATAAGGGAAGAGCTTGGGGGCTGAACACTGTGTTCAGACTTAAAGGACAAAGGGGTGCAGACTCAATATGAAGTAAATAATTCCTCCAAAGTAAATTTTCTCTCAAAGTTGAATTCTTTCTCCTCTTTCCGTAGCTCGAAATTGTCCCATTTATAGCCTTCAAAATGGAACTGAAGGACCAAGTCGGAATGTTTCTAGTATATGGAAGGCCAAAGATCATAGATCTCATGTCGTGACATGGAAACCCTACATTAATTTTCATTTTCTGATACAAATCCCAATGTATGCAGGTTGTAGTGGAGCAACCTACGTATAAACATGTTTTATAGTAGGCAAGATGCGTACATGTGGAAAAATATTTATTTTTAGCTATGGATTTTACAAACAGGGATGATAAGTCTGCATATGGAAATGGAAAAAGGCCTTTTATGCAAGATTGCATAGGGTGAGGCAAATATTGGTATAACAGATGCCCCCTAATGTGTGAGGTCAGAGGAGTATCTGCAATGGCCAAAATACATTATAAACAACCTAGAAGTGGAGTGATGGGGAACCAACTGGAAGAACTAGTTGCTCATTACATTCTGCACTGACTTTGCATACATGGCTGCCAATATAATTACATTGCATATCCATGTGAAAATATACCAAACCAGTGTCCATGGCCATGAATAGGAAAATACAAATGCGGTTACATGCCAATAGTTGTCATAGTCACGAACAAGGCCCAGTAGAACCAATATCAAAACCAATCTGAAGATATATGTATACAATGGAGTACAATATGATCTCCCATGATCACTAAATCCATATAGGTACTGGTAGAATGAAAAGGAAGCAAAATCTCAGGAAAGATGCGGCCACATACTGATGTCTTCAAGTCTTCTACACAATCTACCAAGGGTGCAAGTCTATGTCATGTGAATAAAGGAGTTGAGGTTGAACACAACAAGACATCGTTTTATTACCGGTCATTGAGGTATACCGTTAACAAATGTGAGACAACCTAACGATAATTAAAGTAGGTATCAAGGCATCGAGTACATTATTACAAGTGTGAATAGAGGAGTCGGTGTCGAACACCTGAAGAATCCATTGATCAGGAGACATTGATGTATTCCCAATTGTCGATGGCGAGAGAGCCTGCCACTAATGACTGCAAGCCTCAAGGTACTCATAAGACTCTAGGTCTCATTTCCAGAATAGATGAGATGAATTTGATGGAAGGAGACCCACTGAAAGGAGAGCATTAAGGAATCTCTCATCAGTCAACATGAGGTACAAAGCAGAAGCTTCATGATTTGGTGGAAATCAGGCGAAGAACATGTTCATGAACCAACGCCCTATGCATCTTTTGTGTGTGCCAAGTGCAAGCGGTACATGAAAAATACCCACTGAATAACATCCAATGATGAAAACTACTGACAAAGGTGAGGAAATCACCAATAAGTCTAATGGCATACAAGACACTGCACAAATCCCAATGCGTGAATAGATGTCTTGTCGTCGAACATAAGGGAAACCACCCAGTCAACGACCAATGATGAAGTGTCGATTGTTGGGTTCAAGGTTATCTACCAATGATGAAAGTAGGAGTAGGGTGCATGATAGGACTATGATATCATGTGACTCTAAGACAAACTAATGATATGGCCGACATAGGTTGATAGACTTCCTTTGAACAAGAGCATGAGACATGTGGAAGACTCCGACAACATAGACTTAATGATGAAATCATGAGATGCAGGAGGCAACAATGAAATTCTCTATAGGGATTGGAAGAGTAACCAGTCGGTAGAGAAGACTCTATAACGAGCTCAACTTCCTAAGGCCATGCTAATACCAAAATTATGATGACAAATGGACTCAATAACTTTATGCTATGTTCAAAGGCAACATGACTACTTCCAATACAAGATAATACTCCCTTCCTGCCCGTATTTTTTTGTTTTTTCATAGACAAATGAATGCTATGATATAGAGGAGGAAACGAGTGCTGCAAGTAAGAAAAACTAGTTCCAGTAGTGGAACGTACCTATGCTCAATGCAAGGAAATGCATGCGGGAGATGGACACTCAAGGGAATGTTCCCTCCTAGGCATAGGGTGTCAAATTGTGAAGGATATGAACAAGGTTCTGCTTGGTTGAGGATGAAAAAATTGTTGAGGCAAACGGTTTATAACGCAAAGCAAGAACCGGCTATAGGCTCAACACTACAAGCAAGGGCATGAGATGCAATCACAACTTAATGCCAAAAAATGTCATTTTTTATGACTTTTAGTCTACTTGGTGTGAAAAAGGGATAAAATTGTGCCAAATAGACGTCCTTTCAAATCCAATTTACAAGTGTGAAAAAGACAAGTTCACTCGGCAATATTTTCTCTTTTTGAAGACGAGTTGGAAAATATATTAAATTAAACTTGGTTGGGAGTCCTCGGGATATAAGGCAGCACATTGATGAGTGAGAAATGAGTCTCATCATAAAGTCACGTACTAGCTATTAGGAACTCCTGGTCCTATGGAAAAAATCTCTGCATGGGCACAAAATGAAGTAGGAGATCTAACTAGGGCACCCATGTTTGATAAGTCTCTACCACTTGATAATGACATGAATTAGAGCAGATGGAAGGTTCTGTGTCACAACAAATGGGTTCATACCTAAGGAATAAAAAGTGATACTTATAGGACGATGCAAAAATGCACGATGGAATGGATACCTATCCTATATGTTGGGTAGTGAAAATGCCTGCCCGTGGTGACGAACGACCAACATAACATTGAAATCCGCAAGAATCTATGGTGAAAACTACAAAAACCAACTCAATCCACCTTTGTATTAGTCCATTAGGTGAAAAAATGGCTCAAAACTATAGAAAGTGGGTAAAAATTGTTCATAAATAGTGACAAAACCAAAAATTACTATACCATTTTGTTTTTTTACCCAAATAGTGAAAATTGGACCAAACTACCTCCGAGATGCAACCGGTGATTGCGGGAGCGTCAGGAAAAAAATTTAGAAACCGTCTGGACCATGTAATTCTCCTTCCCTTCCTCTTCATTTCCAATGGATTAATTTTTTAAATTAGGTTCCAAATTTTGAGTAATTTAGGGTGTAAAATGTGAAATTCAGTGTATGTGGGTTGTCTCTTATCGTGTTTCGTATACGATGGGTTATATGCACCTATGAAAACTATATGGCACGTATACCCAGCCCTATATGTGAATGTAAGTGAAGCATCTCACATACATGCACGAAAACAATGAATTCTATGGATGCTAACTCAAATTTTGACTTGTCCTTCGTAGGATGGTTCTTGAATGGAGAGAAAGTGAGCACAAGGAGGTCGATGTTACTATGGATCGAGATCCGGGGGCCCAAATGGCCTTGAAAATATGTGGGTTATATAAATTTCGAGCACTCAAAGGAATGAGGGCCCAAGTGAGGTTTCTCAAGATGCTTGTGGGTTACTAGGACCCTGAGAGTGAAAGCTTCAACCTTGATGTGCAACCATTGAGGATTGAAGTAGAGGATATCTACTTTTTGACTAGATTATCACGCCGGGGAGAGGTTGTAAACCTCAAATCACGGGGAGCGGGAAGAGAAATGAAAATAGAGGAGTACATCAATGCCCACGATGTAGTAGGGACTCCGAAGGTCGGGTGTCAACTCCCTATCCGAGTGATAAGCAATCTCAGCCTGAATATTGTTGTCCTCGTATTGACTAGGATCATAGATTCAGCCTCGTTGCACTAGGCATCAAGGCCGCTCATGTTCTATGTAGTATAGTGTATGAGACCCACAACATATGACTGGTGTACCTCACTACTGGAAAATATGAAGAGCCAGTTGACAGAGTGCAAACATGGGAGTAAGAGGAATTTTGGGTTTTCCTCTATCCTATGCAGTTTGTTCTTCGAGCGGGTTCCAGGTTTAGGACCTAGAGTCAAGATTCTTCCTAGAGAACCTCGTGATCTAGCCATGGCACGATGGATTGAGGTGATGAGACGACAGAGCGGAGGTAGGGTGCCCACACCCTACAACGAGGATTTATTCTATTGGTGGCAGCGACAGGTCATTTCCCTAGATGACTATCCCTATGTAGGGATTGAATTCAGAGGGGATACAGACATGCCACTCCCACTAGGGACTGCATCCAATGACATAGGCATGTCGAATGTTTTTAAATATTTCATTTTTTTGTATAATAGAACAAAAATAATTTTGGATGGTGCTTAAGTACTAACTAGACACTTGTGTACCGCATACATGGGTCCACGATGACTAGAAGGGTTTTCTTGACATCGACAGAGGAACTGGGGAGATGAGGTGGCGATAAGAGAAGCTGAGAGAGTCCTACAAAATGTGTAGGGAAACTTGTCTCATTTGACTCATAGGATTCCCATGGTTCAGGTAGAGGATTTTCTGGAAGCCGTGTAGTGACAAGTGGTTGGTGTGCCCAGAGCTTGGGTATGACTCTTTCAGTGTCTCGCAAATGCCGTAGTTTGTTACCATGACACACATCCAACACCACATGCATAGATGTTGTGGATATTGTAGTACCAAATGTATATGTATTGAGGGTATTAGCCCCAATTTTGTACTATAAACACCATATTTTTTTGAAATATATATAAATTGGATCTTCGACTTTACTTATATTTTACAATGTGTACATTGATGAGATGGTTTTATTTTCTTTAGTTATGTGACAAATGCTAATCTAAAACGAAATTAGCATAAGCATTGGATACATGATTAGAACTCCTAGGAATGTGATAATAAGTAATAAAATCAAACTGTCGTTCTAAAAGACATAGCTGTAGGAATCGTCGGAGTAAAGTAGGATCACACATGCGGTAACTGTCATTCAACTAACATACTACTAACTGGGAATCTAGGTGAACCTCTAACGAGCGAATACCATGTGAGATAGCATCGCGCAAAAGTTCTATAACAACGCTATATTTGACCACATTATTCATGGATGGCCCTAGGCATACGCCACCTAAAGACACCAGTAGAACCTTGGGTGAGTAAACCACCCAAGCGGCGGAAGCCATGTTCTGTGTATGACGACTGGCTCCATCTGCAAATTCTAGGTAGACTGAAGACTCCATTGACATCTGCCAACCAAGGGAAAACTCGATAAGAAAGTTGAAGACAAAAATAAAGGGAATATATATATATACACTAAATTACATTAGTATACAAAGAGTTACGCCCAATCTTGGGGCTCAAGTGTAATATATTTTCAAGTACAGCCCATTCCTAGGCTCAACCAACATATTCCCTTCATAATCTTCTAACTCATAGGCTCCTTTTCCTAGAACACGTTGCACGATATAAGGAATGTGCCACATGGGTTTAAACTTGTCTGCCCCCAGTGGTTCCTTGGATTTATCATACAAGAGGACCAAGTCACCCTTAGCGTACAACCGAGGATAGACAAAATTATTGTACTGGACCTTGACATGTCTTTTGTTCACCTCTATAGTCATAGAGGCATCTCGATGCTACTCATCAAGACTCTCTAGGTGTACAAGGCATCGCTCAAGATCAGAAGTTTCAGGTAGGAGCGCGGCTTCCAACTTAAGTGAAGGGATTTCACATTAAATAGGTAAAATAGACTCCACACCGTGTACTAACTGGAAAGGGGAAAAATCGGTGGCAGTATTGACCGAGGTTCGATATGCCCAGAGTGTGGGATATAGCATAATGTGCCATTTGGACTTACTCTGGCTGACAGTTTTTTGAAAAATGGTCTTGAGAGACTTGTTGACGGCCTCTACTTGTCCATTTTCCTGGGGGTAATAAGGAGAAGAATGACCATGTCTAAACCCCAGCTTAGATGCTAGCTATTCCATCATTTCATTATGAAAGTGATTGCAATGATGAGTTACAATCTCAATCGGGATACCAAACCGGGCGATAATTTGATTGAATATGAAGAAGGTGACAGTCTTCCCATCGGATTTAACTGTATGCATGGCCTCAACCCACTTAGTAAAGTAGTCGACGACCACGATAATGTGCTGATGCCCCCCAGTCGACGTTGGGTTGCAATCCATGAAGTCCACCCCCCCGCTTGGTGAAGGGACTGACGATAATGACTGGGTGAAGAGGGGCTGGATGCGAGTGCATTTTCTGAGTGAACACCTGGCAGGGGTGACACTTCTTAACTGCTTCAATACAATCTTTAAATATGGTAGGCCAGAAATAATCAGATCCTGATTTTTTTTGGGCTATCGCAAGCCTGGATAGATGACCACCACAAGCCCCACTGTGGCAATCATTCAGGACTGACTCAACTTCTACATGAGTTAAAAAATGACGCAAGATATTGTTTATTCCTCTACGATACAAAGTGTCACTGGTGATAGTATAATTATTATCTTAGTACCTTACACATCATCGCTCATCTCGTGAGAGATGCTGAGGGAACTTCAAAGTTTGAAGATAGAGAACAATGTCTCCATACCAGGGGTCGAATGACGAGACAAGAAAAATGTGTTCATCTGCAAATGAATCAACATGGATAACATCCTCATCTAATCATGGAAAGTCAGATATTCACTCCGCGAAGACTAGTGATTTCTTGGATTTCGCATAAGCGAAATTTAGATCAAACTCTTGTAAATGACAATCCATTTATTATATTTCCCCCTATTGTATGCCTAGTAAGGATGTATTGAAATGGATTGACATCGGCAACCACAATAGTCTTTAAAGATAATATATAATGACCCAAATGTTGGATTGTGTGCATGACAACCAAAGCAACTCATGACTGACTAAGATAGTAGATGACGTGTTCGCGGAGCTCAACATCCTCCAGATCCAGAACCATACCGATTGTCTCTTCAGATGCGGAAATATAAATTAAGTAGTCCCTAATGTAGTCAGGAGACTTCAACAGAGGTGGTGATACCAAGGCTTTCTTCAAAGCATCGAAGGACTCCTGGGCTTGCTCATCCCAAATAAAAGGGGTGTCCTTCTTCAAAAGATGCATGAAACCCTTAGTGATATTGGCATAATTCATTATAAACTGACGTAGAAGGTTAGCTTTCCACTGTAAACCTTGAAATTTTCTAATAGTGTGTGGGGGAGGCAATCAAAGTATTTCCTCAACCTTTTACAGATCCACCATGATCCCAGTCTCAGAAACTAGAAAACCCAAAAGACTACCAAACCTAACGCAGAATATGCACTTGTGAGGGTTCAACCGGATTCTATAGTAACGACATATTTCAAAAATAATCCGAAGGTTCATAGCATGATCCACTCTCTTGTGAGAGTGAGCAGCAAGATCATCAAGGTAAGCTTTGACTATGTGCTTAAGATAGTGAAAAGCGGAGGTCATGTCACATTGAAAGGTTGCTACGACGTTTTTAAGTCAGAAAGACATTTTTCGGTATGCGAAAGTACCCCAAGGAAAAATAAATGTCATCTTTTGTTGATCCTCGAGTTTGATTTGAATTTGGTTATACCCTGAAAATCTGTCCATAAAATAAAATACATCGCTTCCCACACACTCGTCGAGAATCTGATCGATGAAAGGTGTCAGGAAGTTGTCTTTAGGACAGGATTTGTTCAGGTCATGAAATTCCATACATACATGGATAGTTTCTTGCTTATTATTCATAGGAATGGGATTGGATACCCATTCAGTCAAGGGAACCGGGTAGATGAAGCCAACCTTAAGTAGCTTCTCTACCTCTGCCTTAATAGCAGGGGCCTTCTGGGGATTGATAACTCTAAGACATTGGCAAACATATTTAGCATCTAGATAAGTTCTAATATCATGCTTGAAAATACGAGGGTCGATTCCTGACATCTCTTCATATGACCAATCAAATACATCTCAGAATTCCTTGAAGAGTTCGGTGTAGATCATGATTTCTTTTGGCAAAAAATCTACACTGATACATATGTTTTCAATCTTCCTAGGGGTACGAGAGATATCGATCATGATGGTAGGAGAAATACTAACCATGTTTCCTTCGGCATAAATGTCATGGATAGCAAGCGAAACTATGGCATTACCGACTATCTCACTCAAAGTAGATTGAAAGTCATCTTGTTCAATCCATTTAAGCTCTTGGAGAAAATAAGAGCAGTGATGCATATCATCCCAAGGTTTGTCAGAACCATTCATGGCTTTGATGATAGCTTCGTCTGAAGGCAAAGTATCATCGAGGAAATCATGTGAAAAAGACAACAAAGTGGCCCACACGGGCCTCAGAACGGGATCCTCCTCATCCATTGGCGAGGTAATAAGATCAGAATCGACGGAAGAGTCAAGAACAACTTGATACACAATCTCCACTGTCGATAGTGGCATGGCCATTCCAGCATGCAACCGACCTTCATAATACGAAGTCAGGGAAGGTAGGGTCCACGGATCACTAAAATAGGAAATGCAGAAAGGAATGGACCTCTCTGTCGATACGGGCCTACTGGACATAGCGTAAACCTGATGACTCGGTGTGGTGAATTCGAAAGTACCCATAAGGGAAGAATACATTCTGACATCAATATTATCAATTGTTGGATAAGAATTTTCGATCACATGGATCGACATTCCAATAGATGCATTAGGACTAGAGTACGCAAAGGATAATTGGTCAATCGTCATGATCTTCCCTTCATGAGGGAAACAAAGAGTATAGAACACAGATGATACGAGAGTGACCATAACATAGGTCCAATTGCATCCTAGTAACAAGTTGTAATCAAGAGGCCCATCAACTACCTCGACCTCCACCTCTACTGTCTTCCCACATAATTGAACCAAAAAGGCAGGAAGAATACCGTGAATGCGGAAGGAATGACCATCAAAAGTAGTCAACATGTTCAATGAATTAGAAAGAGTCAGAGAACCGAGAGCTTTCCAACAGATCAGGGACATCACACATGTAGCAACGCCTTCATAAAAAATTGCGTGTTTGATGGTATACTTTGATTACTCCATGTGGATTTGGAATGCCACATGGTAAGGCAAGCGAGGCTTCACATCTGTGACATCAAACTTAATAAATTTTGAGCCACTAGGTTCTAGAGATCCTAAAGCAGATAGTAAGGCATTCCTCTGTGAAGGACACATCTGGAGTACCTCCAAAGCCGACATCACAGAATGGGTTTGACCTAGTCCTCAACAAGAAAGTAGTTCTGGGCGGCTCTAGCATTTGGATTGTGGGTAGAGTGCTTGAGTACTCCTTTCAGAATACGAGGCAGTGGCTCTGGTTTTTCAATCTGTAAATTCATCTTCGGAGGGGGAGGAGGTGATTATAGACTAGGAATAGCTTGTGAAGAGCTATAATCTCCAGATCGAGTGGCTACATTAACTTTCACATCGACCATATTGATACACAAATGGTCACCATCTTGCAACGGTGGGTTTTGACTCCCACCAGCCGCATTTTCAGCGTTTGAGGAGCTCGAGGCCATGTGATGGTTATGTGGGAAAGGATTCGTCAGCATGACAGGTGGTAGAGATAATAGCCTCGAAGCTTCTGCAAGTTTGGGGCATAAATGGTTAAGGTGATCATTTGTATAAAGCTTATAGGGAAATTTCACCTTACATGTTTCTCATTTTCCCTCTCCAACATTATTATTCGTCTTCTCATTATTACCATTGTCCTTGTGTTTATTATTATTTTTCCCACCCTTACGATTATTACGTCCTTTATTCTTATTCTCGATTGGTTGTTGGTTACCATTTTGGTTTCCTGAGGATTGCATAGAGTGTACATCCACCGAATGAGTGGGGTTGGAAGACACAGACAAAGATGGCCCTCCTGCAGATTGGTTTAGAGACAACTCTTTCAAATGGCTTGTCACTTAGTCTATGGATTTTACATTGGCGGTACCTACAATGCCATCAACATGAGGTTCGGGATTTTGGCTAGGGTTGTAAGTTGACCACGGTGTGTCCAGAAGAATGTGGTATAACATCCCATACTGAGCATATATCAGATCTAGTTGTTGGGCTTTAAAAATAGCTTTGTCCTCAGTGATAACCCCGATAGTAGAAACATCCTTTGAGATAGGAGGGTGCAAAGACTTAAGGAACCATTCTAAAAGAATGGTTGGGGGTATGGGAGTCTTAATCAACCTCTTCCATCTACACCACTCCTGGATATGATCCAAGATATGAGTGGTTGTGTCATGGCATAAAATCGACAAAATTTCTAGGCTAACATTGTAACGAACCGACAATTGGAAGTGGGTAAGGAAGACCAATACCATCTGACTAAAGGTCCCATATGCCCCCCTAGGTAGATCAATATACCATTTCACAGCGACCCCAATGAGGGTTCATTGAAATAATCTTAATCGAATAGAATCATTATTAAGGGAATTCAAGGAGAATCATAGGTGAAAGGTAGTAAAATGATCACCAGGATCCTCTCCATTATTACCTTCAAATTTATGAATGTCTGAAGGAAGGTTGGTGGGGACGGGGGGCCATGTAGGATCATGACTCACAGGGTCATTCATCAACTTAAAAAAGTCTGGCAGATTAAGCATGGCCAAAAAAGGGAGACGTGGTTGTGGCATCTGACCCAAAGCTCTCGGGAAAGATTGTGCTTGAGGAACTACAACCCATCCAGGGTTCTGGTAAGCACCATGGCCCTGTCCGGGATTATAAGGCCCTCCTTCGGGTTGATTCATAAAAGGTTGGTTGGGCATCATTCTAGTAGGAATGTTTTGTTGGGGGTTATAAAAATTTCCCTCAGCCGGATTGGATCTGGGTTGGGTGTTTCCCAAAGCGTGAAATAGATCTCCTTCGAGTGTGAATCCATAGGATAGAGGTGGATTCGTCATTCCAACCGTATTTTTCAAAATCGGCACCGAGGAGGTAGGGGTGTAGGATGAAACTTAATCAGAGGCTTGTTCGTCAGGTTGGTTGTTCCACCCAGAAAAAAGAGGATTAAACCTAGGGTTAAAAGAAGGAATTCCTCCCATATTAGGATTCTTTTGAGGGATTTGAGAACCACCAAATGAAAATGGAGTATAAGGAGGTTTAGTGCCCCCAAGCCCAATGCTAGAATTAGGGCCAGCAGCTGGGATGGTGTTCGACAACTGCGAAGTAAAGTTCGGTATACCATAGGAAAAAGGAGTATAAGCCATAGGGATGGACTGGACATTATAGCCCAGTGAGTGACCAAGAGACCCAAAATGGTTTGAGGTGGTAGATTGAGCATTCACTATAGTTTGAGCCATAGTAATGATAGGTTCCTCCGACACTACAACAAATGTGGTTGAAAGAGTTGAAGGGGTACAATTAACTATAGTGGGTGTGGGAGTCGAAGGGATCCTAGTGTTATGAAGAATAGGTTCAGTACTCATCCTTGTAGAATCACAAGTCTGAATGGTGGAGGTGTGTGTACCATGCCTAATAACTCTACACCTTTTAGAAGGAATAGACTCGAAATACGGTGGTAACTATAACAAGCGATGGGACCAATGGGGATGTTGGTCCAACTCCACGATGACTTAAGACTCCAAAGATGAAAAATAAATCCTAAGGCCAACTAGTAATCAAAGAGAACACAAAAAGTCAAATGACTAATCAGCATACAAACGCTGCAAAGTGGCAGAGAGTGGCCTCCCTCCCTAAAGAAGGTATGTCTCACCCAAGAGGGGCCCGAGACTGCCTGGTAAATATCGGAGGTAACATAATCAATTATAAGGGCCCTCATGGGCTTAAAAACCAGTCAGCCAGATCCCCACGGAGAGGCAATCCTCCATAAAGGTTGTGTGTTTTCCGACCCTTATCTGACCCAGGGTACCTACAGAATAACCCCTGCAACTAATCTATGTGGCACCTAAGTCACGCAACTAATAAACCGTTGTATAACCGGTCCACAAGCGAGTAGTCGTAAGTCAAGTCCACCGTATGGGCAGGGTAGAAAATATCGAAACCTTGAAAGCACCTCCTCTCACGGAGGTAAATGCACTAGCAAGATCCCCAGAAATATCTCTGACGCTAAGAAGGTATCGAGGGATATCCCTTCAACCAACCTCGCGTGACCTCATGATTAAATCCGCTGTGAGCGGAGCCTCTTGATATTACCAATTATACAATGGATTTCTCCACTCCCTTTCTCAGACCAATATGTTGATTTAATTGCCTTGGAGAAGTTTGCTCACAAAATCCTATTCCAAGGCACTAAATCCTAAGCTAGTTTGTGCACCCTATAAAATAAAATCGTGACTAATCAATTTTAAATTATAGCATTAATTTTAGTGGTCGTGATTACTCAAAAATGTATGGTAGTGAAACTCATGATGTTATGACTCTGTAAGAAAAGTAAATATGAAAATAATGCAAAGTCCTAACTTTAACTTTCAATGAATGATATGCTTCTAAAAAAACAATGCAATTTTCAATTTAAACTCTGCAATTTTGAAGTAAAAATGCAATCTTTAATTACATGCACTAAGCTAATGACAAGGACTCAAAAGACCAAAATGCCAAGCAATGCACAATGCCTATTTTTTTTTGTATTTTCAATATAATAAAAATGAAAATGCATGGACTGAAAAGCAACTTGATATATAAACTCTACTATGTATAGAAAGAGATAACTCAAGCAGGACACCAAGTAGCAAAACACCCAACCCAATGTACAAGGACAATAAAAATGAAAATATGATGAGAAAGACTTCGCCCAAAAATTCAACCAAAGTTAGGTTTCCTGTAATCCCACAAGCACTTAACAGGCACTACAGAGACCTAAGAAGGCTCAACAAACATCAAATCCCACCCAGAAACCACCAGACCAATAAAAAAGCAAGGAAAGATGATGTACGTGATTGTTTAGGCAAACAAAGCGTATATACACATCTTGTAGAGGGACAACCCATGTATGTACACGAATGTCAAGGAAAAAAGCGTGTATATATTTCAAAAAACAAGGCTAGGCAAGGGAGAAGGATGAAAAAATAGACCCAGAGTGAACAGAGGTTGTCAAGCAATGATACGACAAGAAACACAATAGGAACAAGAGAAATCTAAAGAGAAAAGTAATCCACACACTAAGAAAAAAGATTCAATCCCCAGTATGGTCGCCATTTTTGTTACGAGGAAAATCTCTCTATGGCTAGGGTAAACCACAATAGACAGAAATGATTGCAAAAATCAAATCTCTTCTCAAGTATGCTATGAAAACAAATATGCTAGCAAGACAAGATAAAAGGCCTACCTCGTCTAGACGTTTGATGAAGTCCACCGTTGAGCACTTGACCCAAAGAAATATACCTGAAACTAGTCCTCAACAACCAAGCAAATCAAGCATATGGTGATATTATATCATGTTAGCACATTCAATAGCATAATCCATTAATAAACATGACAAATACGCCCAAGGAATAATAATTCAAATATTTGCAAGATATCTATTGGACGAGAAAAGAGTATTTCTATTAATATATGATCAACATAAGTGAAAATGTTACAGACTTCCATGTCGACACGGTTCGGAACCGAGAAGCTAAGTTCCTTCCAGCTGGGCCTCCACCACTTCAATCCTCCACCAAAGGCAAGCTCATAAGAGAGAAACAATGAGGTTCCCAATCAATAAGGGAAGATCTTGGGGGCTGAACACTATGTTCAGACTTAAAGGACAAATGGATGCAGACTCAATATGAAGTAAATAATTCCTCCAGAGTAACTTTTCTCTCAAAGTTGAATTCTTTCTCCTCTTTCCATAGCTCGGAATTGGCCCATTTATAGCCTTCAAAATGGAACCGACGGGCTGAGTCGAAACATTTCCAGTATATGTGGTGCAGACCCCACCCCTTCCTTTGGGGTTGCGCGACCTCCTGGTCTAGGATCGTTCAAGTCGTCGAACCCAATGGTTCATCGAGCTTCTAATCGAACCGATTTCAACTTGACACAGACCCTCTTTACTTCCTCGACACCCGCGATGTGGCACCTACGGACCCTCTTCCTTAGCACTTTCAACTCTTACACTAACGGACGCTAGCTCTCGGTGCTAGTCTCTTCCATTGATGTGACAACAGACTACGACCATGGGATAACTCCTTTCATGACCCCACACTTTGGGACTTTTGCGAGTGGCTTCCTCCTCCTTCCCGATTTCCAAATCTATGAATACTTCGGGACCAGATATACGGTCCTTGTTCCTTTTGCGATCAATGACTACGATTGAATCGTGAGTCAGACTTCGCGAGTCTTCTCCTTTTCTGACTTTGCTTCTTCTGATTGCAAATCAACGATGCACTGATTCTTTGCCACGTACCCTTCCATATCCAATGGCATGGATTTGAAATTGCTCTTCGCGACTTCGTGAAGATCCTTTTTTTCTCCCAGCAAACCTTCTGGATCTCTTGCTCCCGAACTTCTCGATCTTATGCCACCTGTCTCCTCCTCAATGATGGATGATCTCTTTGTCTTCTGGGACTTCGGCAAGTCCTCAACTCCTTTTCACACTTATCACAATTTCACCTTTCGAGACTTAGACTGTTCTCGAAACTTCTTTCTGCACTCCTTGCAGAAATATGTGAAACTCTCCTACAACTTTGCTTGTCTTGAACACCTCCAAGGTTCCAAGTTCCTCCGCGAGTCTCTAGTGCCCTCCTAGCAGTTTCTCGATTGACTTTATGAGCTTGTAAGATGAATTCACAACACCTTAGGCACACTCCTTGTGCTTGGCTCAGTTCTTCGATGGCTTCTCCCTTGACCTTATGGAAAATTTTAAGGCATCTCCTTTCCTTTGTTGATGCACTTCCTGCAAATCCTTCCTTCACCAGAATGTTAACCAATCCTGGGGTTCTCCAACACCTTCACCCGTTTTTCTTCTGCGAATGCTTGCACTAGCTCGATGCCCTCCTGGCAGAGTATTCCAGAGTGTTCAGTAACTATGGAATGTGCTTCTCCCCACACAGTCTTTCTTTTCAAGGAACTTAACCACCTTGAAATTTCTCCCTGAGTCTATAAATTAATCCGGTATGCCCTCCTGGCACTTTGGCGCTGACCCCGCCCTTTCGTTTGGGTGATCCAGGGGGGTCATTCATCATCAAAATAACATCGATCCAAAATCAAGAGAAAATGGTACAATGGCAGTTAAAATGGAAATGCAATGCCCAGGTTTGGTAAACATCAAGACTTTACCACATTTAAAAAGAGGGTTAATGCATTTTTAAAAAGGTGAATGGTTATTAGCTATGAGTCACATAAATTAAACTTAACATATGTTTTTAAACCCATTTCAACGAATATACTAAATATGTGACATGGTGCGATGTTTAATTATGTCACATGGATTGGTTGGTTGCAACATAATGTGATGGGTATAACATTTGGTTCAACTGTACTGTTGACATGTGCTGGCATCGAGTTTATGGGTTAACATATGTTAAATGCGGCATATTGCATGGCGCAGCCATAGTTCATAAAAAAAGGAATGGTTATGTGCACAGTCAAGCGGGAATGTCTGGCGGTTTAATGGTGGGTGCGCAGTCAGTTGGCGGTTATTGCAACGGTGCGATATTTGTGGAGTTTAGTGATAACATTTAGTGGATTGATATAACACTTGGAACAACTCTGTCATATGGAACAGTTGACATATATAACAGTTTGGATTTGAGCGCGGATTTTGTTAACAGGTTTGGCATGATATGTGCAAATTGTTATAGCCATAACAATACCATGCGCGAACACTCAGCGAAACACGGAGTTTCAGCCATGAATAGATCCATTCTGTTATCAAATCGCGCAACGATAGATGGAAACGCGCCAAGGTCGGGGGTCAAACTCTTGATCTCAGCCTATTTAACTCAACGTTTTGGCCATGACGAGGAGGGAGTTCTTGATATAGATATTTTCTAGATGCTAGCCATTTTATAGTCAACTGTTCTCACTGCGTTTTTGGATTTCCATGCCATTTTGGAGGCCAATTTGTAACTTTTAAGAGAGAAGGTCTTGAAGACTGTTATACAGCAGTGAAGTTGTTTCTACAGAGATAGAGGACAGAGAGAGGTTTTAGCTGTGTATTTCCATATTGTTGTTTGTATGTAAAGTCGACTGCACTCTATTATGATTTAGCTTTCTTTGCCTTTTGAAGGCTGAATTGTAATTTCCAGAAGAGAGGAGTCTTGAGGGCTTTGTACAACATTCTGTTATGTTGCTGAAGTTGATGTTCAGAGATTCAAGAAACATTTTGTACGATTTTAAAGCCATTAATTGGATCGGTACCCATTGGAGAGGGACCCAGAGACATAGCCCAGTGAAGGGGGTGAACTCCGTTAACAACTTCTGCGTTTGTGACTCTCTTGTTGTTCCCATTTTCTGTTTCTCATTCACGTTTCAGTTTGTTGTTCATTTCTGGTTTTTTTTAAGCATTCAATTGATGATTAATGCTATTCCAGGAATTAAGTAAACTGATAAATGCATTCTTTTAAACTTTTAATGCACACAAGTTGAGATCCCACGGATAATATTATGGTATCAGAGCAGGTTAACTGCTTGTGCAAAGTTTGTGAATGCTTACCAGGTCCAAGTCGAAACTTGGTGAAGGAGAACTGGTAGAAGGTGAACCTGAGATTGGCNAAATTGGGTTTGTACACACCTCTTCCAGTTTCTTCTCGTCCCTGGGAAAGCATTTCTATGGACTTTGTAGGAGGAATACCTATGTCGAGGAAAGGGCATGCTTACCTATATGTTGTTGTGGACAGATTCAACAAAATATGTATCTTGATGCCATGTAACAAGCAGATCACTGTTGAACAAACAACTCATCTATTCTTTCAAAATGTTTGGGTACATTTTGGGCTACCCATGTCTATTGTATCTGATCGGGATTCCCGGTTCTTGGGGGAATTTTGGTCAACATTATGGGAGCTTATGGATACTAAACTGAAGAAAAGTACAACTTTTCATCCACATACTGACGGGCAAACAAAGCTAGTGAACAAGATAGTGGTTCAGCTGCTCAGAGGATATTGTAGTAAACATCCTAAAATTTGGGACGAGCAGTTGCAGTACATACAACATGCTTACAACCATGCAGTTCATTCTTCCACGAAGAAATCTCCTTTTGAAACTTGTTTTGGTTATCTGCCAAAAACACCTATGGACTTCTCTTTTGGCAAAGATGCAGTGGATGGACATCATGATGCAGATAAATCTTTATAGTTCATTCAGAGAATCCAAGCAGTGCAGAAGGAAGTTCAAGAACAGTTGGAGAAGATCCAGGCAAAGTACAAAGCCAGGCATGACAAGCATCGAGTTGATCATCAATTTCAGGTTGGAGACCGAGTTGCAGTTGGTGATATGGCACCTGAATATATGAATGAGTTGCAGGATGATGTCATTCTTGACAGAAATGTAAGGACTTCACGAAAGGGGAATGTTGAGTACCTTCGAGTGGGGCTTAAAGGTATGCATCCTAGAAAAGCAAAATGGATGGAGATTGGAAAAGTGAGGGAGTTGTACCCTCACTTACTTGAAGAGTGATTCGGGATTTTGGAGGTCCAAAAGCTCTCCAATGGGGAGGAATGTTCCAGGGGGGTCATCCGTCATCAAAATAACATCGATCCAAAATCAAGAGAAAATGGTACAATGGCAGTGAAAATGGCAATGCAATGCCCAGGTTTGGTAAACATCAAGACTTTACCACATTTAAAAAGAGGGTTGATGCATTTTTAAAAAGGTGAATGGTTATTAGCTATGAGTCACATAAACTAAACTTAACATATGTTTTTAAACCCATTTCAAAGAATATACTAAATATGTGACATGGTGCGATGTTTAATTATGTCACATGGATTGGTTGGTTGCAACATAATGTGATGGGTAATTTGGTTCAGCTGTACCGTTGACATGTGGTGGCACCGAGTTTATGGGTTAACATATGTTAAATGTGGCATATTGCATGGTGCGGACATAGTTCATAACAAAAGGAACGGTTATGTGCACAGTCAAGCAGGAATGTTTGGCAGTTTAATGGTGGGTGCGCAGTCAGTTGGCGGTTATTGCAACGATGCGATATTTGTGGAGTTTAGTGATAACATTTAGTGGATTGATATAACACTTGTAACAACTCTGTCATATGGAACAGTTGACGGATATAACAGTTTGGAGTTGAGAGCGGATTTTGTTAAGAGGTTTGGCGCGATATGTGCAAATTGTTATAGCCATAACAATACCATGCGCGAACACTCAGCGAAACACAGAGTTTCAGCCATGAATAGATCCGTTATGTTATCAAATCGCGCAACGATAGATGGAAACATGCCAAGGTCGGGGGTCAAACTCTTGATCTCATCCTATTTAACTCAGTATTTTGTCCATGACGAGGAGGGAGTTCTTGATACAAGGATTTTCTAGATGCTGGCCATTTTATAGTCGATTGTTCTCACTGCGTTTTTGGCTTTCCACGCCATTTTGGAGGCCGATTTGTAACTTTTAAGAGAGAAGGTCTTGAAGACTGTTATATAGGAATCTGTTCTACAAAAGTGAAGTTGTTTCTACAGAGACAGAGGACAGAGAGAGGGTTTAGCTGTGTATTTCCTGATTGTTGTTTGTATGTAAAGTCGACTGCACTCTATTATGATTTAGCTTTCTTTGCCTTTTGAAGGCTGAATTGTAATTTCCAGAAGAGAGGAGTCTTGAGGGCTTTGTACAACATTATGTTATATTACTGAAGTTGATGTTCAGAGATTCCAGAAACATTTTGTTCCATTTTAAAGCCATTAATTGGATCGGTACCCATTGGAGAGGGACCCGGAGACGTAGCCCAGTGAAGGGGGTGAACTCCGTTAACAACTTCTGCGTTTGTGACTCTCTTGTTGTTCCCATTTTCTGTTTCTCATTCACGTTTCAGTTTGTTGTTCATTTCTGGTTTTTTTTAAGCATTCAATTGATGATTAATGCTATTCCAGGAATTAAGTAAACTGATAAATGCATTCTTTTAAACTTTTAATGCACACAAGTTGAGATCCCACGGATCATTGGGGTTGCGTGACCTCCCGGTCTAGGATCATTCAATTCATCGAACCAAATGGTTTGTCGGACTCCTGATGGAACCGATTTAAACTTGACATTGGCCCTTTTGACTTCCTCGGCACCTGCTATGTGGCACCTGCAGACCCTCTCCTTAGCTCTTTCAACTCTTGCACCAATGGACGCTAGCTCTCAGTGCTAGGCTCTTCCGTTGATGTGACCATGGACTATAACCGTGGGATAACTCCTTTCGTGACCCCACACTTCAGGACTTTCACGAGTGGATTCCTCCTCCTTCTCGATTTTCGAATCAACGAATGCTTCAGGACCAGATCTATGGTCCTCGTTCCTTTCACGATCAACGACTGCGATCGAATCGCGAGTTCAGACTTCACGAGTCTTCTCCTCTCCCGACTCATCTTCTTTCGATTGTAAATCAGTGATGCATTGATCCTTTGCCACGTACCCTTCCAGATCCAATGGCTTGGATTTGAAATTGCTCTTCGTGACTTTGCAAAGATCCTTGTTTTCTCCCGACAAACCTTCTGAAGCTCTTGCTCCTGAACTTCTTGATCTTCTTCCACCTGCCTCCTCCTCGATGATGGATGATTTCACTGTCTTTTGGTAATTTGAAAAGTCCTCAATGCCTCTTCAAAATTAGCACAATTTCACCTTTCGAGACTTAGACTGTTCTCGAAACTTCTTTCTTCACTCCTTGCAGAAATATGTGCAACTCTCTTGCGACTTTGCTCGGCTTGAACACCTCCAAGGTTCCAAGTTCCTTTGGGAGTTTCTCATGCCCTCCTGGCCATTTCTCGCTTGAATTTCTGAGCTTGTAATATGAACTCACAACA
>SNQJ01S0032789.1:60056-82225 GCA_010110895.2 Picea sitchensis | reverse complement strand
CGTGGGGGAGTGCAGAGGGGGGTACCTCCTCTGTAGGGTATGGGGGGGCTATCCCCTCGGCTGGGGGGTCTGGGGGAAAGCAAGCCCCCAACAGGGGTTCGGGGGAGAAGCCCCTGAAGGAAAAATTGCCTTGTAAATGTATATTGTAATTTCATTGTAAATCTGGACTGTTCATTATAAGGTCGCAGATCTAACGATAAAGATTATGTTAGGGTTTTTTTCCCTAGAAGGAAACCCTCTTTTATGAGGGAAATGTATTGCAGCTATGGTTGATGGCGAATATTATACTCTGAGATAGGAGACTGTGAGAGAAATAAGAGGAAGTTATAGTGGGTTTGTTGTAGGTTGTATCCCTTCATATGCCGGATAATAATAAAGGAAGGACTTGGCAATTTCTCTGGTGGATGTAGCCCACACTGGGTGAACCACATAAATCTGTGTCTCTATTGTATTGTATATCTTCTGTGTTTTGTTTCCGCATTTGTTTTATTTTATTGCTCCACGGTCCTGTTTTTCTAGCAAAGAGTAGTATCAAAATGAAATATACCTACCTTAAGTTCTTCTTTGAACAAGATGAAGTACTTAAAGTACTAGAGGACACCATTGCTAATAATATATAGTCTATCCTTTGTGTTTCTACCGTTACCACCAAACAATTGAATGATTATGTGAAAGTCCCTTCAAAGAATAGTGCTATACTAAATTCCACTTTGCCAAAAGTGGGAAAATACATTAAAAAGTTGAAGAGGAGTATTGCCTTTCCTAGGGTTTAACTAGAACAAAATCAGTTTTCGTAGACCAAATATATTAATGACGTTTGAAGCTTGGAAGGCCTCCAACGACAAACGAAAGTCCAAAGGTCAATCATCGATTATTAAAATTGGAAGTCAAATAAGTTAGGAAAATAATCAATTTAGTTTCTTGTGTACATGTAAGGTTTCTTAGACTTTCTCATGCATTCTATAATTTTTGTAATATTGGATTAGTATGCTATAGATTTTGGGTATTCTTTGAGAATTTTTGTAATATTGGATTAGTATGTTATTTATTTTGGATATTCTTTGAAATCGTGTCAACAAATGGGTATGAAAATTGTAGTTTGTTTTTTCATGCTAGGCTAACCTTCATTCTCACTCTCACTAAGTTGTTGGGAGGCTCTGTAAATATTATTGAATATTTAGGTTATTATTACATGCGTTTCAATTGGTTTTGTATTATTCAATTACTTTGTTTTTCTTACTTGGTAAGAAATTATATAAATTAGGATAGCATTTAGATATTGCATGATTAGCTAGAATTAAATATCTTTTAAATATTTTCTTTATATCAAATCATTAAGAGTGTATAGGCGAAAGTTCAGTAAATTTCTCGCTCCAAACAAATTAAATTCTAATTGGGACTTGATGGTGATCTCCTATTGTTGACAAAGGGAAACCACCCTCTTCAAAAGTATGTAAATATTAGGGCATGTCATTAGCACAATAGTGAATCAAATATTTTAAAAGTAATTCAACTTTAATACTTTTAAAAAAATTGCAACACTAAATGGGAGGGAGAATGTTGTTGATCAATCACTATATTTTGTGGTAGAGACATAATAAAACCATGAATTTTTAAAAATCCAAAAAAGTGATTTTCATTTTGAACAAAGTTGTTTAGTATTTTGTTAATTTTTATAAGACAAAATATTTGATAAAGTTTTGCAAATGGAGTTGCAATTTAAATGAGCTTGATTATGGAGAAACTCCATAATTAAATGTGCACTAACATGCAATTTATTATTCCTCGGATGGGGTGTTATGTCATCCCTCATGATGAGGCACTTGGAGGGATTGCATGCCCTGCCACTTGGAAGCTCGAGCTCTTCGATAGACATGTGGAGGGTGCATCCTAGATTTATCAAAGCTCATCCATTTATGTACATTTAGTGTCTTGAGCGTGCAAAGAGTCTGGAGGTGTTGGTTTGTGGTACAACTAACAGGAAGGGGAGTAAAATCAATGTCATTCCAACAATTATTATATTTAATTTGCATCTCAAGACAGGTTGTTTCGATATGACTTCATTGGAGATTGGCAGGAAGTTACAATGCAGTCTTGGCCTTGACGTTTATTCCCATCAGGTGTTGTTGGAAGTTGGTGGTGAGAACATCGCCCCCTACCCAGTGTTGTTGGCATTCTTCCTTCCATGATGTCACGCATTAGGTAATGGGGGTGAGTGCTTAGAAGAAGGGGGTCCCAGTTGTTGTTCCTGAGTTTAAACTTAAGGCTCAAAGAGTAATGTCAAGCATCATGAAAGTTTTAAGAGAGTGTTTCTTAGAAGTGTTTTTTCTCCCTTAGTTATATGATAAAAATTGTTTAAATGAAATTAATAGTATGGCAACACAAAGGCCACATTTCTTGTTTGAGTCAAAATTGCAATATCGAACGATGTGAAAGAAAACTACAAAATTGTAAACAAAGCAAGGCATCAATTGCTGAAGAGACTCACCTTATTATAGTGGAAGAAAATAGATAGTGTAACCTTGAATAAAGTATAAGATACAATAATCTACACAGCTCGCAGGTCTTGATTTACTCACAGTAAATGTAGAGGAAAAAATGGTTACTTAATAAATTAATGATGCAATACGATTACAATAGTTTTTGTACTAAATTGAAATCAAACATTTATCAAGGAATGCATAAAGAAATGTTGAATATGAAAAACTGAAGAAACACATAACCCAAACTAAACAAAATTTGGAATCTTTTTCTGCACTTGTATTAATACTCAATAAGGAGAGTTTTCTCTATTACAATCAGCAAGAAGCAACCCTTCGATAGATATTGAATCTATGTATTTATACAAACTGTATCAACATTATTCCTTTGTCTAGTGAAGACATCGCTTCTAGACAAGCTTCATTTACCTCTCTGGAAAGTCTTTTTCTTTCTGGTAGATTTGTTTCCCATGCCTTTAAATCCACATCACCTTTTATTTGTTACGAAAGAGAAAGCCGATGAACATATGAGACATCATCCTTTGGTACCAATAATACGACCTCTTGAAACTTAACTCGGGTTGAGCGAGATTCTCTTTCTTTAACAAATATATCTTTTAGAGCAAGGTCTACTTCCTTGTAGCATTTTTGGATGGCTTCGATCTTCATGAAGAGATCTTGTTGGGTTATTTCTAGTTTTTCATTTACCTCCAGTGCTTTAGTCTGAAAAGTTGATATCTCTACTGATGTACCTTCAGTCAAGTCTGACCTAGATTGAAATTTCTTTATTAACTCTTCTTTTTGAGTGACCAATCCTCTGTTGGCCTGTGAATTCTGATGGAGCTCTTCAAGGTTAGCTTACAACCGTTGAATTTGATTCCTGCCATAAGCTCTGATTTGTTCAAAATATTGGTTCATCTTATTCTTCACATTCTGTTCCATGGTCATTATTTGATCTTGCAGCTGCCCTACCAACAGGTGTTTTTTTTTTAGTTGTTCGGCCAAATTTTCAACAGACCATTGATTAGCAGTGGAAAAAGCGCCCAATGAGATTGCAACTTCCTTTTTGAATTCTATATCATCTTGGTTCTATCCATCGTACACCATCCTTTTCCTTTTGACTATCACTCCATATTTATGATGTGTTTCTCATTTAATGATGGCCCTCTGTTTCTTGCTGAATAAGAAGTCTAAAGGGGGCATCTCTTCGGGCGAAATTGGGGTGAGATCAGCCACATAAATGACTTATGAACCAGGATTCTCGAAACTTGATTGTAATGGTGTTAATGAAGTAATAGGGGTACCTATCTCCATGGATGGTTGTTGATCAACAGTGTCGGCAACCAATGTGACTGCTGTCGAAGGAGATGTATATTGCCCTTTCTTTAGGAAGGATTTGATATGAGCCTTTTCTTGAGGGCCTAACGGATTTGATAATGAATTCTCCACTTCTTGCATTAAAACCTTGATTCTCTTTGGGTTTTCCTCAGTATGATGTTTTCCATATCTCCCTGTGTCAAAACTCGTATGTACAGTTTCCTGTGTAGGCGAAGTGGCTACTGATTCTCCCTGTAGTACTTTCAGAAAGTTGTTTCGTCTGTGTCTTTGAAAACTAAAGAAACTATCATGTTGATCTGGGGTCAAAGCTTGGACTACGTTCAATACTTCATCATAAGACCTGACTCCCCCGAATATTTCATCATGTGGGGAGTTTTCATGCACATATCTCTTCAGGTTGTATTGGGCCAAGTGGTTTTCCATGATTTTTTGTGGGTCGTGCCTTTTAAACTCTATGTCAACAAAATTGACATCCTCCAACTATGCGGCCTCCACTTTGGAGTGGTCAAAGTCTAACAACGAAAACATACCAACCTGGAGAGGGAAGGTAGGCCATACCTTTTCCTGGGCCACTTTCATCTCCTTGTTAATGCCCCGTGTTACTGTTTGATAGGCTACTTCTCAGCATACTAGTCGCTCTGGTAAAAATTATGGGAGAGCACGGGGAGGGACTGAGCATCCGAAAACCTTGATGTAAGATAAGTTTTCTTCGATGAACCAATCTGCTATTTTGCCCAAATTCCCTATGATTCTGTCTAAAATTCGAGGGGGTGGGAAACCATATAAAGATATATGAACGGGCACCACTACATAGTGGCATATTTTGTAGAAGAAATATTTGGCCTTGTCTTCCCATGACTTGGAGTGATAGAAGTGGATAGGTTCAGTGCTGGTTGAGGTCCATCTCCAGTTCATCAGTGGAAAAGGGGTTATGAAGAAAATGGCATCCATGATATATGCGGACATATAGAAAGGGGTGGGTTTCCCCTTTGACTTCGCAATTTGTATTCCGTGATTTCTTTAGCCAATTTGTCTGATAAAATTTTGGCCCAATTAAAAGATAAGCCTTCGGCCACCTTGTGCATAATTGACACCCATGCCATTGGGAAATGGGTAGGAATTTTCTTCCCAAAGAGCCTACAGAGCAGCATAGCTACATAAATCATATGAGTATCCAATGACCTTGTGGCATAAATGCCATGAGCGTCGGCTTTGAATTTCTCTAAGTGCCCCCACCGGGACTTGATTATATCAGGATATCTTTTATCATATTGTATACACTCCTATTTCTCAAACTCCAGCATGAATGCAGTGTTGTAATTATATTTAAAATTGGGGGATATCTTATACATTACTTGTATGTGTTCTAGTCGGAAATACCCAACAACAACCTTTTGAGAGTTGAAAATGCTCCTGTTTTGGACGTCGACATTTTTGAGGGCCCAACTTATCATGTCATTATATGACATGAGCCTCGGTCGTGCAACTATATTGTGAAGCTCAGACTCAGATATAATTATGAGTTTAGCTCCATGAGCATCATCCAATTCATCGTCATAATCTTCTGGGCAATTTATAACCTCATGTTCCAGAACCTCGAACACCTGTGTCCAAGATTTAACCAAGTCTATTGCTCGCGGTGTGGTATCTGACATAATGTATGCATTCAGATTTGAACCTTCACTAGCTGCATCAGTCTTCTTAATCATCTTCCGTGGTGCCATGATATCGATAGAATCAGAATGAGGTTACCTATTGTTGGGGAATGCGTGAGCTTCTCAGTTGAATAAAACTTACTACTTTGTGAAATGTGAAATGGAATTCAAAAACGAAGTATTTTATTTACATCTGGTGCATTGATTTGAGTTTACCTTTTTTGATGGTAAATTTATGATCTTTAATGGGAAAGTATACCTAACGATCTGCACCCTATGTTAAAAATCATTACCGTTGATTTGTGATAAATTCCATTAATGTTTGGTGGTTCATGTTTCGGGGGTTTTGGATGAAACAGAGTTGAACTTTCCCGAATCACGAATCTGCAAAAGGTTAATTCCAAGATAATCCCTCTTAAAATATTAATTAATCACGTTTAACTTAAAGTGCTTTGAGTATTCAGACTTCAGGGTTTTTAAATGTAGCTCAAAAATAAATACCCGAAACCCGAAACTATGAAATGATTAATTATCCGATAATCTCTTTTAAGTTTTAATTGATCATATTTAAGTTCAATTGTTTTGGAAGTTCAGACTTCGGATATTTTTGGATGTGATGAAAGGTGAATGTTCGAACTCTGAAGTGCGAAGCTGTTAACTATCTTTTAACCAAGATTAACTTAATTAATTTAGATTTAATATTTCGGCATTTTAATGCTTCGTGGATTTGCGAGTTAACTCTTTGTTATATTTCTGAAAGGCCATCCCCCATAGTGACATGTGGAAGATGACGTCATTCTAGATGATGTGTCAAGACCAGGTGGTGGCACGTGTTACTTAGAATCGTATGAATCTTCATATGAAAATTTCATAAATGGATGCCACATGTCAACCCAGGGAAGACTAAAAATATACACGTGTACTATGACTCGTGTCCTTTAAAGATTTTTGAAAAAGTGATAATGGACACTTTCAGGTTTCGGGACTTTAATCGTGAATACCTATTGAAATGCCCGAAGCTCAAAATCTCCGAAGTGACCTTTAGTGAGTTGACTCTTTAACAATCAGGTGGCTCCAAAACTTTGGGAAAAAAAGGGGGGGGGGATCGTTCAATCAAATAGGGGAACTTTATCAATAGTGGATATCATGCGCACCTTATGACCATAAATAAATTTGACTTAAACTTCGAAAGTTGATTTCTGAGTTGCCACTTTGGGAAAGATGAAGTTGAGAAAGTAAATCTTAAAGTTTAGGATTATATGTGTTCCAACACCAGTGACGAACTTGTGTACAACAAGGAAATACAGTGAATTCTTCTAGAGAAATGGAGAGGAGGAGATACAATGAATTCTTCCAGTGAAATGGAGAAGGTGGCTAACACTCTACTGATCCAAAATGATGCTTCAAGTGGTGGTATGGAAAATTTGCATGATGCATTGGTTTGGGTTGTCGGGTGGAATACTATGATGTTGGTGACAGAACCAAGGGAGAAGCTACTCATTTGGCCAAGGTCCCTTCACTAAAGAGCATGGTTAAGTGTGATGCTTCTATTAAGACCACGATCTTGAAGGAAGGTGGCCATCACTCATAACCCTTGAAGACCCAGCTAGAGGAAAACCACTATGATGAAGAGACAAGGATTTTTATTATGGAGGAGGACCATCTGAATCTTATCTTGGAGGTTAGAAGTGAATTTATAAATTTTAAGTTCAGGGTCAAACAACTAGATCAAAAGATCACTTTGTTGTTGGCTCTTTTCTCCTGCCAAGTGCAACATCAGCTTGCACCAGAATTATCTACCTAGGTTGCGGTCTTCCTAAGTATGCCCATCCCCCTGCAACCATTCAGTATGGATAATATACCTAGTGGAAAGGTCTCTTATTCAACTTAGTAGATGGTCATTGCAATCTAGATGGATTTTTATCATATCCCTATAGTTTTAGCTTCAATTTTAGATATGTTTTGATGTCTATATTTTGTTATCTGTTTGGAAACACTGTAAAATATTTGTAGTTTTTTCCAGGGGATGCTCAACTTTTGAGGTTTGCTTGGGCTTGGGTTGGTTTCCTTTTCTAGCTACCCAAGATTAAGAATACTGTACATGTAAATTCTCTATTTATTAGAAGGTAATACAAATTTCTTACTAAAAAATATATAATTTATTATTTTAAAAAACATACAATTTATTATTTTAAAAGATATTTAAAATTTGTATTATTAATAACAATTTGGAAACTACTTTTTTAAACAATTTGAGATTAAATTTATCTTACCAATCCTTAAGGGTGTAGGTGTAGATGTTCCTACACCTTTTCATAATCTACTTCACTTTTGTCATGTGGTAAGTTACAAAATGGGGATGTTGAGAATACATGAACTGTTGTGGGGTTGTCTTCGTTCAAGGCATATTGCACGAGAGGTCACATATATATGAATATGGTGTCTTCAGTGATGTAACATTCTTTAAGTTATAAACTATCAATAATCTATGAATTATTTGAGTAGACAAAATGAAGAAAATTGTGAGCAAAGATAGAGAGGTTGGCATTCTAAAAGCGCAAAAAACATTAGATTACTTCTTTGAACTAATATATAATTGGTTGAACGTAAGGAGGCTTCCATGGAAAATATAAAAGCTTTTGCCTACATGAGAGAACGTCGAATAACTTTGTCAATGAAGAGGAAAGCATCCACCAAGCAGAGGTGTCGATTCTCTTATTGTTCATAGCATGTAAAATTACAGCAGCCTTCCAGGCTGTCAATCATTTCTCACCTGCTCACTCCACTCATCTCCACATTCCCTCTATAGGCATACATGAATTTATATATTTCATACACTGTTACATAAGAAAATGATTATTAAATGCACTCCTATCCATATTCTAACTTGGTCTATTTAGTTGCAACAAATGCCAAAAAATAGGATCCAAAATCCATTCTTGGAGGAATTCGTTGTCACCAAATTCCAACAATCTCCACCTTGACAACAATTAACCTGATACCTTGCTCCTTTATTTTGTTCATCACCTTTTTTGCAAGCCAAGAGAATCCAAGCACCATCATAGCTTTTCTAAAAGTACTAGTTTTGTGAACATGTCTGCGCAATTCTCTTTTGTATGAACTTTTTCAAGAGAAACTCCACCTTCATCGATGACCTGTCTTAAAAAATGGTACTTAATAGGAATATGTTTAGTTTTACTGTAGAAGAATGTATTTTTAGCCAAGTGAATAACACTTTGACTATCACAGAGTATCTTTACTTTGTTCTCCACCCTTCCAAACTCACCAAACAAACCTTTTAACCAAATCACCTCTTTGCAAGCATGTGAAGCAGCTATGTATTCTGATTCTGTAGTGGATAAAGCAACAATGCTCTGTAGCTTTGACATCCAACTAATAGCTCCACATGCAAGAGTAAAGACATATCCTGAAGTCAACCTCATTTTGTCCAAATCACCTGCAAAATCAAAATCAACATATCTACAGACTAACTCACAACCACCGTTATAGGTGATACAATAATCATGTGTGCCCCTCACATACCAAAGAACCCATTTCAATGTTCCCTAGTTCTCTTTACCTGGATTTTCCATATATATTTTGACAAACCCAACTGCATGTGAAATGTTTGGTCTTGTACTAACCATCGGATACATTAAACTTCCTATTGCATTAGCATATGGTATTCGAGACATATGTTCCTTTTCTTCTTTTGTACTAGGACATAAACTTGAAGAAAGATTAAAATGGGAAGCAAAAGGTACTAAAAATGGTTTCACACTATTCATACCGAACCTCAAAACCATTTTCTCAACATACTTCTATTGTGACAAACAAATCTTACCATTCCTCCTGTCTCTGAATATCTCCATGACCAAAATCTACTTTGCTGCTCCTAGATCTTTCATATCAAATGTCCTAGCCATTTGAACCTTTAACCTGTTGATCTTAATTATGTTTTTTCTTAATAAAGGCATATTGTCAACATACAATACTAAGATAATGAATATATCATTATTTAACCTTTTAAAATAAACACAATGATCATACTCACTCCTTGTATAATTCAATCTCATCATGAAAGAATCAAATTTCTTGTACCATTGTCTGGAAGACTGCCTCAGACTATACAATGCTTTCTTGAGCCTGCCAAAATATTTGTTGTTACAATTCTGAACAAACCCTTCGGGTTGTTCCTTGTAAATCTCCTCATCCAAATCTCCATGTAAGAAATAAGTCTTAACATCTAGCTACTCCAACTCCAAATCAAGTGACACAACTAATGCTAACATAATTCGAATTGAAACAATCTTAACAATTGGTGAAAAAAACTCATGAAAGTTAATACCTTCTTTCTGAGAATATCATTTTGCAACCAACCTTGCTTTGTACCTTTCTACCTTATCATCAACACCCTTCTTCATCTTGTAGACCCACTTGCAACCTATAGTTTTCCTATCTCTTGGAAGTTCTACCAAGTCCTATCTAGCATTCTTCGCTAAAGAATTCATTTCATCCTTCATTGTTTCTTTCCATTTTTCACTGTTATGACCCTCCACAGCTTCCTGATAGAACGAAGGTTCACCATCATTAGTACTTAAATAAAATGATGAAACAAAATCATCATACCTTCTTGGAGGAACTTTGACCGGTGTAGACCTCCTTAGGGAATTTTGTGGCTCATCCACAATCTGTTGATTGTCATCATCATCCATGTTTTCCTTTGAAAGAACCTCTTCAGAAACTTGTTCATGTTCACTCTCATCTATAGTTGAACGAGTTTCAAACTGAATATGTTGATACCAAGGTACTTCTACCCGTTTCATTTGAACATCTACATATGATTTGATGAGAGATGATTTGTCAATTATTACATCTTTGTTAATGGTGATCTTGTGGGAAATAGGATCCCACAAACTGTACCCCTTAATACCATCACCATATCCAACAAACATAAGTTTTTTTTTTTTGATCTAATTTAGAACGCTGATGTTTCAGAATTAGAGCATAGGCTTCACAACCAAAAGTTTTAAGATTAGAATAATTACAAGGGTGACCTATCCATACATCTTCAGGAATATTGCATTCTATTATTGTTGATGATGATTGATTCACCAGATAACAAGTTGTAGTTATTGCTTCTGCCCACAGTTCCTGCTGCAACTTGGCGTTACTAAGCATACTCCTTGCTCTCTCTAGAAGAGTCATGTTCATGCGTTCAACAAATCTGTTTTGTTGAGGAGTATAGGTAGTAGTTTTATGCCTATCAATCCCAAACTCCCTTCAATAGTTCTCAAATTAACTTGACGTAAATTCACCACCATTATCAGTTCTTAAACATTTAATGGACCTACCAGTGCTCTTTTCCACTAAATCTCTAAACTACTTGAAAACAATAAATACATCAGCCTTTCTTTTCAGCATATAGATCCACACCTTCCTATAGAAATCATATATAAAAGTAACAAAGTATGAAGATACTCCATACGAAATAGTAGGGGATGGTCCAAAAACATCAGAATGGATATAATCAAGGATTCCCTCACCGGTGTGTCTTTCGGTTTTAAATCTCTGCCTATTCTGTTTTCCATAAATACAGTGCTTGCAAAAATCTAACTTTAAATACTTTAGACTAGGAAGTAACTTGCGATCAAATAATACCTTCAATCCTCTTTCGCTCATATGGCCCAACCATTGATGCCACAGTCAAACATAATCATTTTCATTCTTGGATACATTTGTCACATGATTTGAATCAGTTCTTCCTTCTAACAGAAACAAGTTTCCAACCTTCTTCGATTTCATAACAAGTAGGATTCCTTTGTAGACCTTCATAAATCCACCTTGAACAATACTTTAATATCCTCCATTATCTAAGACTCTCAAAGATATTAGTTTCTTCCTAAGCTCAGGTACATGTCTCATGTCATCAGTTGGTATCTTAACAGATCCATCAAACATATTAATTTGAATGCTACCAATTCCCACAACTTTACATGATATGTCATTTCCCATCTAAACAATTCCATCATCTATAGACTGGTAAGTAATAAACCAGTGTCTATGAAGACACATGTGATTTGAAGCACATGAATCTAATAACCATTGTTGATCATAACATGAAACAATACCAATTGTTAAAACTTCATCAGTCATACCTGAACTTGTTGCTGAACCTGATTCAATTGCGTTTGCTTCCTTTGTCTCCTTTGGAGGGTCTTCTTTGGAGGCTTGTTATCGCTTCCAACAATCCTTCTTCAAGTGTCCAAATTTTCCACAAAACCAACACTTAATCTTGCTCTTATTTTCCTTCTAATTTGACTGAGACAAATTCCTTTGAACATGTCCTCTTTATTTAGGTCTTCCTCTGACCACCATCACCTCAGATGTAGAGGTTTCTAAATTGGATTTCTTCCTTGTTTCCTCAGACAGTAAAGCTCCAACAATAACATCAAACTCAATACTTTATGTTGAACTGAAACTAATAGAAGTAACAAAGTGATCCCATGACTTGGGAAAATAACACAATAATGTAATCGCCTTGTCTTCAGATTCAAATTTTACTCCCATGCTAGTCAACTAGACTAAAAGAGTATTAAAAGTATTTAAATGATGAGCTATTTTTGTACCTTCCTTCATGCATAAATTGTACAATTGTCTTTTCAGGAAGATCTTTTTCATCAAGGATTTCGTCATATACAAGTTTTCCATCTTCTTCCACAAACTGACTGTTGTCTTCTTCGTAACAATGTTGAATAGAACATCATCGGCCAAATACAAACGTATGGCACTTAGTGCTCTCCCATTGATCACTTCCCACTCTTCATCTGAAATGGTTACGGGTTTCTTTGATTTTCCCAAAAGCGCCTTCACCACGCCTTTTTGCACGAACAGATCGTTCATCTTGACCTTCCAAATCTCAAAATTATGCTTTCCATTGAACTTCTCAATTTCAAACTTAGCACTCTGAGTTTTCACCATTTTAGTCATTTTGTTGCTTCTCAGCCTCTATTGTCTCCACTCTTGTTAATACGCCCCTTCATACCGTTTGTTGTCCCTTGAATATTGCACGAGACTTTGCCTTCTGCAAGCTCTGCAATACTCCCTCTACCAGTGAATTTCCAAGCTCAACCCTGGTCTGTAGAAACCAAAATCAAGAGTTGTACCATTCTGGATTGATTAATGTTGTTTATAGAACATCAAGGAAAGCGAACACTTTGTTATTCCTATAGGACACCACACCTCGGGACTCGAACTCAAAGCATTAGCCACATCCAACCGCAGCCTTCACACAGTGAGCACCACATAGGTCGGTGCTCCCTTCCAGAGGAGAGACCGACGTCAGTTGCTAAAATAAAAAATTCGTAAGTGCTCCCTTGAAATCAACGCTTGTTTCACTAGGGGAGCCCAATGCTAATTTGAAAACAACATTCCTTATACCAAGAGATCAACACTGCATTCAAGCATATAGCCCAACGCTAAAGTAAAAAACGATGCTCCCTTTAATCATATTGACCAGCACCTCTAAAGTCGACAGTCACTCAGATGATGGCACTACTAATTATACCAACTCAGCTATGATACCAATTATTGTCTTTGTTAGCCATAAAAAAAACTAAAACGCAGCATAAAACTACATAAACAAAAAAATTAGATGCCAGACATAAAATTATGAGCACGAAGATTAACGTGGTTAACTCGATGTTGGTTTACATCTACCAAGCAGAGGTATCGATTCTCTTATTGTTCATACCATAGAAAATTACAGCAACCTTGCAAGATCCCATTCATTTCTTTCATGCTCATTCCACTCATCTCCACATTGCCTCTACGGGCATACATGAATTTATAGCATTTCATACACAATTACATAAGAAACTGATTATTAAATGCACTCATATCCATATTCTAACTTGGTCTATTTAGTTGCAACCAATGCCAAAAAATAGGATCCAAAATCCATTCTTGGAGGAATTCGTTGTCACCAAATTCCAACAATTACAACTTCCTATGTGGGATTGCATAGTAAGCTTGTCCTATGTTCATGGAGAGAATAAAAGTACCAAACAAAAAAACTAAGAAACTCCATGGCTTTGAGAAATACTGTCGATAATAATAGTGGAAAAAATCTGAGAAACCACTTTTGATTTTGATCTATAGTCTGATTTTGGAATAACTTAATGATTTATAGTCTGGTCACTAGAATTATACCAAATAAATCCATAAATCCATTTTTCTCAATATCATTAAGTTGTATTGAATAGTCAATCAATTCATTAAACTATAATTCTAGTATGGATTAAGGGTGACTTTGATTTTTAGTTCTTAGCAACTCTTAGTTGTTGAACTCCTTGCTCAAATGAATTTGAATATAGGGTTAGTGTGAATGCATGGTTCCAAAAATAATGGAATTGATATTGTCTTTGATTTTTATTTAATATTTGATAGGAAAAATGTAGTAGAGAGAAATTTAACTTGTATATGCATTAATTCTTCATTTTACATTTCCAAGCTATGATATTTTGATATGTGTTTCCTTTGAAATTTGACTAGGATTGTATATATGTCACACAAGCAAAAGATTCATAAGTCACAAAAAATAATGAAAATGAATTAATGGAGGAAGACCCAACTCTTGCATAGGGAATTCTTACTGAATTGAAGAGGCCAATTTTCTCAGATATTACTAGCCACCAAGTGTTAGGTTTTTTTTTCCGATTGGGAAACAAATATTTAGATTCTCAAGGAGGAAAATTACCCTCCTCTAGCCATTTTTATAGACCCAACAAATGATGAGGAGAAGGATGAAGATGTATATCCAAACACTCAAAATATAACTTGCATAATGTGGTTGTGAGGTTAATTGTCTTACCATGTGTAAAAATACTTCGATGAATCATTGAACATGTGAGTTTAGAGGAAAAATTAGTGGTGAATGAAAGGGGTCAATGCTTAGGTTCGTTATAGTTAAGTAACCTTCAAAGACAATATAAATTCATTGATATAGATGTCCAGATGACACCACAATGATTTGTAGAGATTGGTAAAAACTACAACAAAGTGCTCAAAAAGTGGTGTATCGAAGGTAAGCAATTCAAATAGAGATATTTACCCATTTACTAATTTCAATGAGCCTTATATTTATGTTGTAGGTTTCATCATAAAATTGCATGGGGAAAAGGATTTCCATCATTTCAAGGTTTCTAGGGTAGCTCTAATGCATGTCATTGTTAAGAAAGGAATGATATTTAAATGGGATAACATCCTATCCCACAAGTTGATGAAATATTTATCAAAGGTCAAGTTTTATAAACTTAATTATCCCCCAAAATTGTACATGTCTTTTTACTTGATCAATATCATTTCCATTAGCAATGAATTTAAGGGAATGGGTTGGCGTTGTACTAGAGCTAATCCCTCGGTTCATATTTATTATCAACTCCTATGGCATCGCATATTTATGAGAAACTTTACTCAAATTTGTGATCATTTTTTGCACGTTTGTTTGAGCTTATTTTTTTTAAGGAAGCACGTAAATTAACTAAGGAAACCATGATTTTATTACACAAAATTGGAAACTGGTATGTAGATGAGAACTCTACCTATATCAAGGTATATGGGGCAACCAAGCCACCTCATTTTCTACCAAAATTCATTCCAAATAGGTTTATTATAAGGGAAACCACCTATCAAACTATTCTCAATTTTTTTAATGTAGCTTTAAGCAAAGATCACAAAACATATTTTCCTTCTTATCCAATTTATATTGGAATGTATGGTCTTCGTAGTTATAATTTTATGAGATGGAACCCATTTCCATTCAGGTATATAATTTTAGAGAATGGAGGTTCAAAAAGCATAACCCTAAGTATGTGATAGTACATCATTGTAAGAAAATGGGTTATACGACCTTGTCAGCATGAGGATTGGAAGATGGACAAAGGATTGGAAGGAACCATAACGTACAAGGAGGTGCAATAGAGGAAAGAGAAAATCAAATTTTAAAGAGAGGAAGAAGTAAGGATAAAGGTAGAATATGTTACTGAAGTAGTTATAAAACAAAAATAAAATGAAGCAACTAAAAGAAAAGTTGTTGTTGAAGTAGCTAGCATATAAAAGAAAGCCAGTGAAAAAGTTGAACACGAAAGTCTAGTAGATGAGCATATAGTTCAACAACAATTTGCTACTAAAAATAAATTGGAAGAAGAAAAGAAGAAATCATTGGAGGATTCAAGAAAAGGAAAAAAATTGAGGTAGATGCCAAAGCCTAGAGAAGAAAAAAGAATCAACAAGGGAGATTGCAAAGCATCCTATCAATAGCAACGGATGAAACAACTCATGAAGTATACAAACCTTAGAGATTTACCATGATAAATTCATCAAGGATGATTTCCCGAGGTGATGTACCCATACACACACTTGCAAAGGTAGGTGATTTAGATAATTTCACAATCGATCGAAAGACCAACTAGATTTTGAGGCAGTCCCATAAAAGAAGGAAAATTTCTATTGACGAGGAAATTGTATTGGCATCCCAAACAATTATTTCCAATGTCAACAATACTTTAATAGAATCTCTAGCTTCTACAGGGACATAATTTGTTGAAACAAATGCTCATGGTATTGGATCCACTATCGGGAAATTGAGGCAAGAGTAAGAGAAGATTGCTAAATTGGAAAATAAAGTAAATTATTATTGGACTTATCAATGAGACCCCTCTAGTTTCATGAATTATTCGTTTGAAATTTATAACAAATTGAACACAACAAAGAATATTTTATGAGAAGTTTAGGTATTCCATAAGTAGATCAGCTCAACATGATGAATCTTCAAGGACACCTTTTAACTTAGAATGTTCAACAAGAACATGTTCAATTACAATTCAATTTTATTGCAAGATAAAAACAATACATGAGGGACCTTGATCCATAGGTTTTCTACATAACTAAAGATGAGAACATTGGTATCAATTTTTTTTGGTTTAAACTAATCAAATAACTTAGTTAAATAAGCATGTAAAACATGGGATATGAATTAGATAGAACCACTAAGATATGGCACATGATAGAAATTCAATCTACCTACCTTAGGTTCCATGGATAACTTATTTGAACAAGATGAAGTAATTAAAGTAATAGAAATACACCATTGCTCATAATAGATAGTCTCTCCTTTCCATTTCTACAATTACCACCAAAGAATTAAAGGATTATGTGGAAATCCCTTCAAAGAATAGTGCTATACTAAAGTCCACTTTTCCAAAAGTGGGAAAATACATTAAAAAGTTAAGAGGAATATTGCCTTATTTAGGGTTTGACTTGGTCAACATCAGTTTTCAAAGACCAATTATATTAATGACATGCTTGAAGTTGCTAAAGGCTAAGGTCAATCATCAATTATTGAAATTAGAAACCCAATCAATTAGAAAAAGAATCAATTTAGTTTCTTGGTATTTTTCATTTTATTATACGTACAAATATGAATGCAAATTATAGAAGAAGGGATTTTGGGGTTCCTAATTATATGGAATTATTTTCATATTTTTAATGAAAGTATATTGGGTAATTTTATTTTTTTTAGAAATTAATTTTATGTATATATGATTTTTTAGACTTTCTCTTACTCTCATGCATTCTAGAACTTTTGTAAGATTATATTAGTATGTTACTAATCTTGTGGTGTCCATCTTAATCTTATCCTGAGTATTTTTTTAAATGATGTCAACAAATGGATATGAAATTGTAGTTTGTTGTTTTAATGTTAGGCTAACCTTCATTCTCACTAAGTTACTTTGAGGTTATATGTGTAAATTTTATTCAATATTTAGTAGTTATTATTGCATGTTTCAATTGGTTTTATATCCTTCCATTAATTTGTTTTTTTTTTACTTGGATAAAAATTATAAATTATAATAGCATTTACATATTGCATGCTAAGTTAGAATTTAAATATCTTTTAAAGATTTTCATTTTATCAAATCATTAAATATATCCATGTGAAAATCCAATCCAGTGAATTTCTTACTCCAAACAAACAAAATAAAGTTTAATTAAGACTTGATAGTTTACAAGGGAACCAACCACCCCATCAAAAAGGATGTAAAACTTAGGGCATGTCACAATAGTGAATCAAATATTTTAAAAATAAGTCAACTTTAATACTTTAAAGAAAAGTGCAACTCTAGAAGAATGTTGTTGATGCATTGAATTTCTAAAAATAAAAATAAAAATAAAAACATTTTCAAAAAAGTTGTTTAATATTATGTTAATTTTGATAAAACATAACATTTGATAAGGTTTTGTAAATAAAGTAGCAAGTTAAGTAGATTTGATTTTGGGAAAACTTCATAATCAAGGGTGCTTAAACCAACATACAACACTAACATGCAATTTATTATTTTAAAAAGTATTTAAAATTTGTATATTATTTTAGTAATATGGGAGTTATATTTTTTAAGATAATTTGAGATTAAATTTAGTTTACTAATCCTTAAGGGTGTAGTTGTAGATGTTCCTAAGCCTTTTCATAATGTAGTTCACTTGTCATGTAGTAAGTTGTAAAATGGGGCGAACAATATACAATAGAGATTATAGGCAGTAGAACATGAAAGCACTTGCTTCAACACTCAATGATCTGTCGAACATGAAAGAAATTCAGATCCACCTGTGCCAAAATAACATTCAATGATCCCTTGAACATAAATAAATTCAGATCCACGGCCTATAATCCACCTTCCTATCATTCAATAATGCATAGAAAACTAGATAATAACCTCCACAAAATGAGATGTTGAAATACATGACCTTTTATGTGGGGTTTGCTTCCTTCAAGGCACCTTACACGATACCCAAGAGGCCACAAATGTGTGAATACCGTGTCTTCAATGATGTAACACTCTTGAAGTTCTAAACCAACAATAAGCTATGAATTAGTCGAGTAGACAAAATGAAGAAAATTGGGAGCAAAAATAGAGAGGCTGGCATTCTAAAAGGTAAAAAAAACATCAAATTATTTATTTGAACTAATATATAATTGGTTGAACATAAGGTGGCTTCCCTGGAAAATATAAACTCTTTTGCCTACATGACAGAACGTCCCCAACTTTGTTGATGAAGAGGAAAGCGAAAATTAATAGACCAAATCACAACTTCTTCTATGGGATTGCATAGTAGTCCTATACTATGTTCAAAGCGAGAATGAAAGTACCAAACAAAAAAGTTAAGAAACTCCATGGCTTTGAGAAATACTGTCAATAATAATAGTGGAATAACTCCGAGAAACCACTTATGATTTTGATCTTGTAATAATTGGCATTGAGCACTTCGTGGAGAGCGAGTTTCAGCTCCTCGAGAGTCTCGACGCGGTCATGAAAGAAGGCTCGATGAATGCTCTAACAGTGTTGTAATGCTATAATTCACAACAAGAACCCTCGATAACTCAAATTTCACAAGAAACTCTTTGAGCACAAAAAGAGGGATCTGATTCTCCGGCTTGAGAATGTTGCAATTTATACGGACACCATACTCACCTCAATCCTAGCTAACTAAGAAATACAGAAGAAACAAGTGTTGCATGGAAGCATAGTCCCTGCCAGGTTGGAATGGGAATAAATGCGACTGAGTACAGACACGTAGGAAGCAAGGTGAAGTACATGTGGTAGTGATCCAAAATTTAGTATTCCCGAAATAATTTTAATTGAATTTTATCAAAAATTAATAATGTCTGATACCGACAATGTAGCATACAATAGAATAGTAACAACGTCGTGCAACAAAGGCATTCCCGAATTTTTTTTCTTTGAATTTTTTTTTTTAGCATATAATAGAACACAAAACAATCTAGCATTCCTGAATTAGTTTTCTTTGAAACAAAAAGCATACAATAGAATAGTAAAAATGTCTTGCAACAAAGTCATTCCCGAATCAGTTTTATTTGAAATTTATCAAAAAATAATAATGTTTTTTTACATATTTTTGGAAATTTAAATGTGTTTGTCATATAGACTGGGATTGGGGCTCCCGCGGACCATAAAAAGAAATAAGTACAAGAATTAGGAATGTCAAAAGAAGAAGTGCACAATGGTAGAGAGGAAGACCCAAAAAGAAGAAATTGGAAGTTATGAGTGTTTGGTTATAGTTTTCTATTTAAAGAGGTAATAACTGGATTGATAAAGAAAACAAGATGAGCGTATGGACTTAAACTAGATTGATAAAGAAAACAGGATGATAGTATAGACTTACTATGAAGTCGATGCGTTTTTGTTGCTATCATTGATGGTCAGTGGAATCGTGTTGACCGGTTGTTGCCCTTCCTGGATGAGGTTGTCCATTATGTTTTGGAACCATTCTTCAATGTAGCTTCTCATGGGGGCCATGTTGATTTCATCTTGGATTTCTATGTCGTAAAGGTCATTTTCTAATTTCCTTAGATCCATTGAAATACTATGTAGACTCTGTTCAATTTCTTCATTGTGTGTTGAATAGTCCAGTACCCAGCGCTCGAGCTAATCTACATGATGTTCAACTATGTCGTAAAACTTTTTGAAAAACAACCCCTTTAAAATATCAAGTTTTTCATGGAAGGCTTCTTTGGTCATTGACAAGGATTTGACTATTAAGTTTGGATCTTGAACCTCGTTGGTACCTCCGACAAAGTCTATTTGGATCAAGCTTGTGAATGAGTCTTCCTTTTTTGATATGTCTTGTTTACATGATTCAACAATGAGCTGCATGTTCTTAACTTTCTTTTGCCAGCATGCTTTTATTTTTTTGTTTCTCTTTGGGGAGGGGATATTCTCTTGTCTTGTTTTTAATTCCAAGATGTTGACGACATGGTTGGAAAAAGAGGTCAACACCTGATCACAAAAATGTTGATCTTTTTTTAAATTCTCCTCCAAATGCTCAAGCAAATAATTTTCCCTCTTTTGGAAGGAAACTATATTTGTGATGTTTCCCAGGCTTCAGTAACTAGCTGCATTTGTTTCTTGATGTCATTCTCTATAAGGGCTCTAGAACATGCAAGGAGGGTAGAGGATACTTTCATCTTGGTTGCAGTGGTAGCATGCACATTTTTTTCTAAAGGACTGGCAAATTTTGGGGTGGCAATGAAAGCCTCTTCAAATTCCTTGAGGTGGTCTTTCAGTCTGGCATTTTCCGCTTCAATTCCTCCAATGGAATCATGAAGAGCATCACCGGTTACATGGTGAAATAGGGAGATTTGGGACGGCTGCATTTTCCTAAAGTTAATCTTTGTGCGAGATTTACCTTTCCTATTTGTTACATATCTCTTTTCAATGACCATATTTTTAGATTGGTTGTCAAAAACAACCTCTGGAATACGAAGGATTCATCTTTTTCAAAAATGTCGGTCTCATCTATTTCCATTGCGGACGACCCAATTTTGTGCATGTTGTAACAACCTTAAGTATTTAATCAATTGTCAAGGTTTAATTAATTGTTTAATGTATATTATTTTAATTAATTAATTAATTAATTGTCTTGGTTAAATATTTGTTGAATGTGAATTGGTTTAATTAACTAATTAATTAAATTAATGATTAAATATTTGTTTAATAAAATCTAGTTTAATAAATTATTAATTATTATTTTGTATCGAACGATGGAACCATTAAGGAGAAGGGGATAAAGTGGTTGGCATTGAATGGAGGGATAAGGTGGGTGAGTCTTAATGAAAGGGAGAAGGTGGTGAATGAGAGGGGGGTGGGGGGGGGAGGAGAATAAGAGGAGGGAAAAACACTCGAAGAGGGACATTCAGATTTTTGGGGAGAGCATCATTTTGAGAGGAGAGGACTGTATTGCTGGTTTGGGGCTGGAGTAGCTTGCTAGCTAGTTTTTGCTTGAGGAACTGGTTGGAATTAGATGGAATGAGATAGGGGGAACCTATTGCTGGGAGTTTTGGGCTCAGGGGCTAGGAATCCTTACGGAATCCTGGAGCTAGGGAGACGGAGAGGCTCTATTCCTAGTTGGCTGGGAGGTTAGTTAGTTTTGGGAAAGCATCAGGCAGAGTTGGAGAACAGCAGTAGCATCAGTTAGAGGTATGTATTTTCATTATTATGCTGTGTTATATGGTTTATTATCATGTTGTTGAATATGTTGAATATGTGGTTTATTATGATGCTGCTCATAAATTTTAATTATCCTGAATAATGAATGGTTTAAAAAGTTAGGATAACATTTCTCTATTTTAACTTATGTTTTATAAGGCTCTGTTGGAAGAGACCTTACACATGGTATCAGATCCCTAGTTTAAAATCTAGAGCCAAGGTCCTACCTACCCACCCATCCTCTTGACTCTTGAATGAAAGCTATGTTTTGTGTCAATCAAACAACCCCAAAAACTTGCCTGAAATCCCCCTAAAACTTTAAAACTTGTTGGTCTATACAGGTAAAATCCTTGAAAAGGGTGATATGAAAATAAATAACTAGAGGTATAAATGATATAGTTAAGGACAACTTGTAAATCTGGGCCTGAGGGCCAAGCTCCAGCTCCAGCTCCACCTGACTTGCAAGCCAAGCATACAATTATTTTTATTTATATATAAACAGATCTATATACATATAAACAATATGCACATATGAAAATGAAACGGTATAATATTATACAATTTGAAAGTGTTAAATCAATTTTAACACTTGATTTTAACACATTGAATATATATATATATATATATATATA
>SNQJ01S0032789.1:23698-48246 GCA_010110895.2 Picea sitchensis | reverse complement strand
TAGAAGCCCTCGGGTCCACGGATAAAAAATATATAGAGAGAAAATAGTATAAATGTGACTTGGATCCAAAAATAAAATAGGTATTTACAGTATATAAAAATATATATATACAGATATATTAAAAATAATAATAAAAAAAATGAAAATAAATAAAGGGTTCAATTTTGGGGCCACACAACAGCACCTAGCACAACAACAAGTCAAAAGCACCCAGCCCAACACAACAAAAAAAACAAGTCAAGGTCCAAGACCAACCACCCAAAGCACAAGGAGGAGCCCACAAGGGGCATTCTATTTGCACTACACGTTGGCCCAATCTCCAAGTATTCAAGCAAAGTGCATGTGCTATCGAGCCATGCACCAAACAACAAACGCCAACTCACGATAATAGCGCCAAGCCCGCAGGCCCTTGCACAGGTTTCAAATCACCATACACAGTGACAAAGCGCCATGGAGAGAGAGCCCAAGGGCATTGCTTTGAAAGTGGAGACCTAGCACCAGCCACGAAAGAGGAGCCCACAATGGGTGCCTTGTAAAGCCGAGACCAAGTACAAACAACCGCAGACTGGTTCACAAACAACATTTGCAATTCAATCTTCTTAATCAAACAAAGTTATTAGAAAGAATACCTTTGCGTTTGATGCGGCCATCACCGTCAAAGTTCTTAAGATCCGAAACCTTTCCATTCTCCCGGTGATCTCCTTCTATTGAAACATCCATTGTATTGGCTTGCGATTCTACTTGCAAGTAGAAAACGGGAACACAGAGCCAAAGAGGGTTTGAAAAATAAACAAGAATGGATGGATGGACTGATGATTGATCACAAATAAATAAATAAACTACTTATGCCTGCCTTTTCAACCAAGTTACTTCTCATCTTTTTCAGCAATAACCTCATATTTATAAGTTTATTTTTTCAATTTTTCTCGTTGTTTTTCAATATATCACGCATTTTTAAAATGCCTTAGTATGAAAATATTTCCACATGATATTTCAAATGCCTTTAGTATGCAAATCTTTCGAATCGCAAAAATGCATCGTCCGGAAACTACAAGCTATGAATTCACAGGCATCGATATGAGAACAGATCAATCATTGTCGACAAGTGTAGGTAACAAACCCTTTGTTCGCAATCCCTACTCAGATTTATCCCTACAAGTGTAGATAACATCATTGTGAGCCATTGTAACATCATTCTTTGCTTGTGCGCAGCAGTAATCCTTGAACACAAGATGCTCGAGACCTTTCTTATTTCTGAAAATCTCCCAAATTGTCGTTCTCAGGCACTCAAAGGTTAGCCACGCATTAACACAAAAACGCACCTTCCATACAAAAAAACGCAGGTTAGCCACGCATTAATACAATACAAACCCTACTTCAAAGCCATGAAACCTGTTAAGAACAACAACAATCCATGCAGTTAGAGGTATCTCTGTCCACGATGTCCCTCAAAGTTTTGCGCCATAGTTTTGCCAAGCACGCACAAGTCTTTACCATGCACCAAAGCACCACCGTTTTTGCAAAGTCCAATGACCATCAACCCCACTGCAGTTGTAGAGTGGGAGAGGCCCTGGCCGCACTTCCAGAGTGAGGGAGGCAGCAAATGATGGAGCGTTTAGGGTTTGGGGATAGAGAGCCCGAAGAGTGGGTGTAGCGTTTAGATAAGGAGAGTTGGAGGAAGCGAGGGCGGGGCACGTGGGATTCATGCATGCCCACACCTTTTTTTTATTTTATTTTGATTATTGTAATTTTTTTATATTAATTCATTTTTTATTATTATTAAATTTAAATTTTAAATGCTTTATTTAGTTTAAATTTAAATTATTTATTATTAAATTTAAATTTTAAATGCTTTATTTAGTTTAAATTTTAATTATTTATTAAAATCCAAAAAAAATAAAAATTATTTAGTTTAAATTTATTTATCTTAAACTTAGTTTAAGCTTTAATTATTTAGTGATAAAACATGGTTTAATCTTTAATTAGTTTAAAATTTAAGTTAATAATAAAATTTAGTTTAAGCTTTAATTATATATTTAAATTTTTTCCTTAAAATAACACTAAAGTAATTTATTATTGACTAATAAAATAGAATGATTAATTAACTAAGTAAGCATTTAGTGTTAATGATAAATTATGTTAAAACATCACATTAATCAGTATTAAACAAAAAGTTTAAGGACTTAAATGATGACATGGGGAGAGGGGGGGGCTTCATGTGCACTGGGAAGGTAAGTTAGAGGAATAGGCGAGTGTGGTATAGTGCTAGCATAGCTACAAGGCGAGAGAGTTAGTAGTTTTCTTAGGCGAAGACATCGAGCTTAGACACCTTAACCCTAACCTAGGCACCTCCCCTAAAGAAAGTAACGTCTATTTACAGA
This sequence comes from Picea sitchensis, assembly GCA_010110895.2. Classification (NCBI taxonomy): domain Eukaryota; kingdom Viridiplantae; phylum Streptophyta; class Pinopsida; order Pinales; family Pinaceae; genus Picea; species Picea sitchensis. The sequence continues at coordinate 45,865 of SNQJ01S0032789.1, read as the reverse complement.
CAAGTAAAAAAAAACTTACGCCTAACCCTGTTTTCTAGTTTAAGTTGCGCAAATGTGAATTGTCCTAGACTCACCCTGACAAACTTTTGGTCGATGCAGATTCAATTATACTGGATGGTCAAGACTCAAGGAAATCGAGGCCGAGGGCCATTGTCGCAGGGACTTCCAATGCCGCCACCACCATCACCTGAATTATCTCTCATTCTACGCTCTTTGGAATCCATAAATGAGACTTTAAAGGGGCGTCAGCCAGTAGGAATCGAAGTGGATCCCCCACCATCTGGAATGGGTAATCCTGAAGCGTTGAGGGATTCAGGGGGAGGGCCTCCACCCGAAGACATCACTATAGAACTGCAAAAGATCAGACTTCCATAGTTTGTCAGGGGTTGTGCCAGTGAACATGCATAGGCATGGTTGGAAGGCATGACAAGGTGTTTCACCTTAAGAGACTATGTGTCCACTTTAAAGGTGAAGATAGCGATTTTTTATTTGAGAGACAGTGCCTTGAATTGGTGGGGAAACCTGGAGAGGCAGTTGCACCTTACCCCAAACACCGTCTCTTAGGAACTTTTTGAGGAAAGGTTCCAAGGGAAATATCTACTAGCTTACTACAAGGAATAGCGGGCAGGAGCATTTCATGCTCTAGTACAGGGGAACAGGACCATGGAAGAGTACAAGATCAAGTTCATGGAGTTGGTGAAGTATGTTTCATACATGGATAATGACCAACGATAGGCATAACGCTTTGTCTATGGGTTAAACTCTAAGATAAGGGCCATGGTGCGGATGTGGAAACCGTCTTCAGTAGCGGAAACGGTTGAAAATGCGCGTTATGCGGAGGAACACATGAACTTAAATGGAGGTACGAGATCGACCTTTCTGCATCATCCTGGATTTGTGGGGAAGGCCCCTAGGACCTTCTCTAGGGGAGGGAGCTCTAGGACACCTCCATATGGTAATAGAATCACACCAAGAATAGTCGCCACAGGCATTTCAATGGCAGTGAGTGCAACATCTCGTTCATCACCAATGACGTAGGTAGGTCCACGACCATCTCAGGGAGCAGCTAGTAGGGGCAGGGGTTCCAGGGGAAGGAACTCATTTCAAAGACCGTCACAGAGCAGTGTGTAGGTTCCATTTCGAGTTACATGTTGGGTCTGTGGAGGACCCCATTACCATCGTGACTGCTTAGAGTTGCAAGAAGGATTTGTTCATAGAGAAGGAAAGGCCCCGATGGGAAGAGCAAGTGGCAGCCACTAGATTTACGCAACAGTTAATAATCGCCAAACAAAACATCAATCCACGGTGGTGGAATCGTCAGGTACGCTAAATCATATCAATGTTAAAATTTTATTTGATTCTGGTGCTACAGATAGTTTCATTTCACCATCTGCATTAGAAAAGAGTGGGTTGGCAACCTATGAGCATGATGACTTTAAACAAGTCGAGATGGATTCGGGGGAAAAACTAGCAGTAGGACCTAGCATTGATAATTGTCTAGTAGACCTGGGAGTGTGTAATACCAAGTTGAAGGTATGCGTCACTGTTCTCGAGGCGTATGACCTAATCATTGGAATGGATTGGTTAGAAGCCCATTGAGATATGGTAGATTGTTTCGCAAAAATGGTGCTTTGTGTTGACAATGAAGGAAGGCTAGTAGAGATCCACAGTGTATGAAGAAAGGTGTCTCTACAGTTTATCTCAACTATGAAGGTTAAGCGGTGCATGAGGCAAGGGTATTGACTTTATGTAGTGGAAGCAGAGAGTGAAAGGAAAGGACCCTCCTTGGATCAGTACCCAGTATTGTCAGAGTTTAAAGATGTTTTTCCGAACGAGTTACCAGGGTTACCTCCTGAGAGGGATCTTGATTTTACTATTGAGCTAAAACCTGGTGCAGAACCAATTTCCAAGACTCTGTATCGGATGACAGTGCTAGAAATTTGTGAGTTGAAGATGCAGTTGAAAGAGCTACTCGACTTAGAGCTAATAAGGCCTAGTGTCTCACCTTGGGGTGCACCAGTAATTTTTGTAAAGAAGAAGGATGGTTCCTTACGACTGTGTATATATTACAGAGACTTGAACCGTGCTACAGTGAAAAATAGGTACCCAATGCCACAGATAGATGATCTCTTTGATCAGATGAAAGGAGCAACGATATTCTCAAAAATTGATTTGTGATCAGGGTATCACCAGTTAAGGATTAGGGAAGGTGATATTCCTAAAACTGCCTTTTGAACTCGGTTTGGGCATTACAAGTTCATTGCAGTACCTTTCGGATTGACCATTGCACCAACAGTATTCATGAGCCTCATAAATGGTGTATTCCAGAAGTACTTAGACCTCTTTGTACAAGTCTTTTAGATGATATCCTCATCTATTCCAAGAATGAAAAAGAGCATGAGTAACACTTGCGAGTGGTGTTGTCCTCCCTTAGAGAGAACAAATTATATGGGAAGTTGTCGAAGTGTTCCTTCTTCCAAGGATAAGTTCACTATTTAGGGAATATCATTTCTGGCGAAGGAATTTATGTGGACCCAGAAAAGGTAAAGGCCATTATGGAATGGCCAGTGCTGAAAAATGCTCATGAGGTAAGAAGCTTCATGGGGTTAGCAGGTTATTATCGAAATTTTTTGGAAGAATTCTCTAAAATAGCGAAACCCATCACCACTTTGCAGTGCAAGGGGGTCAGGTATGAATGGAAGGAAGAATGTGATAGTGCATTCATCAAGCTTAAAAGGTTACTAACTAGTGCACCAATTCTATGAGTGTCGGATATGGAAAAGGACTTCACAGTCTACATGGATGCCTCGAAGAAAGGATTGGGGTCTGTGCTAATGCAGGATGGAGGAGTGATAGATTATGCGTCAAGGAAGTTGAAGAAACACAAGGAACTTTACGCTACTCATGACTTAGAGTTGGCAGCCGTAATGCTAGCTCTAAAATTTTGGAGGCACTATCTAGTGGGACGAAACTTTGAGCTCAAAACAGACCATCAAAGTTTAAAACATCTCTTCACTCAAAGGGATCTGAATTCCAGGCAAAGGTGATGGAGTGAGTTCATGAGTGAGTGTGATTTTGGTATTTCATATATCAAGGGAAAAGAGAATGTGGTCGCGGATTCCTTGAGTAGGAGCCCACGTGTCTTCTCCTTGGTACCCTTAAAAGTCAATCTGAGGGAACATATGTTGACACAAATCCATGGAGACAGTTGGTATTTAAAGGTTACTTCAAACCTCCAGAGTGGGAGGCAATTAGATCCAAAGTATGAAGGATATAGTCTGGAAGCAGACAGACTATTAAGATATCAAGGAAGGATGTACATTCCTGAAAGTGGGGATATTCAAAGCATCATACTGACGGAAGCCCATAGAGCACTTTATTGTGTGCATCTAGGTGTGAAGAAAATGTACGCAGACATGAGGAAGCTCTTCTTCTGGGTAGGCATGAAGTGCGATGTAGTCCATTTCGTCGTCAAATGATTAGAGTTTCAACAAGTGAAAGCCAACCACCATCACCCAACAGGTCTCCTACAACTACATGATGTTCCTATGTCCAAGTGGGAAGTCATTTCCATGGATTTTGTTGTGGGGTTCCCCCTCACATATCATGGACACAATGTCATTCTTGTAATAGTTGATAAGTTAACCAAGAGTGCTAATTTTATTCTGGTTAGAGACACTTACGATGTCACTGATGTGGCATGCCTGTTTGTAAGTGAGGTCATCCGTTTGCACGAGATACCTAAGAAGATCATTTCAGATAGGGACTCCAGATTCACTTCTAGGTTTTGGACAAGTTTGTAGTCAGCGTTGGGGACTCAGTTGAACTTAAGTACAACTTATCATCCTGAAACAGATGGGAAAAACAAGAGAGTAAATCAGGTTATGGAAGACATGCTTAGGATGTATGTTATGGATAATCAAACCCATTAGGAAAAGTGCCTACCTTTGGTGGAGTTCGCCTACAATAACAGTTTTCATAGCTCCATCGGAATGTCACCCTACAAATATTTGTATGGAAGACCATGCAGGACACCATCGAGTTGGGAAAGATTAGAAGACAGAGTAACAGTTGGTCCAGAATTGATTCAAGAGATGGAGGAACAGGTGATTTAGATTAGGCAAAGACTAAAGGAAGCACAGGATAGACAAAAAAGTTATGTGGATGCACACAGGACTGACCGAAGTTATAAAGTGGGAGATTAGGTTTTCATTTGTATCAGGCCTAATAAGAGTACCATTCAGTTCGGGAAGGGGACAAAGTTGTCACCTCTATTTATAGGACCGTTCAGAATCCAAGAGAAAATTGGACCCGTTGCATATCATCTCATACTACCACCCTACTTGCATAAAACTCAGAATGTTTTTCATGTATCTATTCTACATCATTATGTTGTTGATGAATCACATAAACTAAATTGGAAGGAATTGCAGGTATCGTACGTGGGAACCCTCACGATAGAACCGTTACGCATATTGGACTGTAGAGTCCGACAACTCAGGAACCGTCTGGTAGACCAAGTTAAGGTCTAGTGGGACAAGTATAGTCCAGGATCTCCTACTTGGGAGGTTGCCGAGACGTTACGACGAGATTATCCCTCACTTGTTTTACCACCTTGGAAATATGTTCTCGAAGGTTGGGTGTATGTAACACCACCTTTTGACTTATACAACTAGGATTACCTAAGGCCTAATCACCTTTATTCACAGTGAAACTATTAATGATACACTTGAACTTTTAAGACGTATGAACCTTTATGAATGTTTAAATGTATTTTAATAATGATGGATATGATGCGATCTACTATGTGAATGTAAATTTTATGAATGTTTAAATGTTATTGATGATGATGGATATGATGTGATCTACTCTGTGAATGCAAATTCTATGAATGTTTAAATGTTATTGATGATGAAGGATATGATGCAATATATTGTGTGAATGTGAATCCTATGAAGGTTTAAATGTTATTTGAATGATGTTGGATATGATGCAATCTATTATGTAANACTTGGGAGGTTGCCGAGACGTTACGACGAGATTATCCCTCACTTGTTTTACCACCTTGGAAATATGTTCTCGAAGGTTGGGTGTATGTAACACCACCTTTTGACTTATACAACTAGGATTACCTAAGGCCTAATCACCTTTATTCACAGTGAAACTATTAATGATACACTTGAACTTTTAAGACGTATGAACCTTTATGAATGTTTAAATGTATTTTAATAATGATGGATATGATGCGATCTACTATGTGAATGTAAATTTTATGAATGTTTAAATGTTATTGATGATGATGGATATGATGTGATCTACTCTGTGAATGCAAATTCTATGAATGTTTAAATGTTATTGATGATGAAGGATATGATGCAATATATTGTGTGAATGTGAATCCTATGAAGGTTTAAATGTTATTTGAATGATGTTGGATATGATGCAATCTATTATGTAAATTATAATTCTATGAATGGGTGACTTTAATTGAATTATGGGATATTATGAGATCTATTTCTAACTTGAAAACTTTGATGTTAAAGTTGTTGGTACATGGATATCGAATTGAGATTATGGTCGGATGCATTTACAATATGATAATTCATAGACATGTATGAGTTTGTGTTATAGACTAATTTGCAGGTCAATGGGCTATGAAATAACCAAGGGATAATGATAATGGAAGTGGATGTCATGACCACTGACCGAGAAACAATATGGTATGAATCTTTGTGTGTGAAATTATATTGGTTTGGATGCACTGCTATGATATGTGGATTTCAGGTGGTGAGACTGCCCAAAATCGAATAAACAATGACAAAACTCCCAGCAACACGATGCCACTGTATATTCCATTATAGGGTGTGGACCCTAATCCTGTTAGGAGGGGTGGAGGCATTTCCCACCATGTATCCTCTGAAACTTGGAGTCATGGGAGGACAGTGTTAGCTCACACTCCCCTAGACGTGTGATGATGACCATCAGTTTCATGTTGGGGAAGCTTGGTCAAGATAGTGACACTTCCGCTTACGGGTTCTTTTTGGAGTTAGGTCAATATAGTTGACGCTCCAAGATAGTCTAGCAAAGGAAGGATAGGAATGGAAGATGGAAGTAAGTTAGGGAGGAAGGATGAGTAGAAATAGTTGATAGTGTATGTATATTTTCCTTATGGTGGAATTTATTGTTTTTCCTTCTGAAAAGAAAATGTGTATATATGAATATTCATAATTATGTAACCAAACCACAATTGTCTAAATAAAATTGTTGAGATAGATTATTGTAATCAAGGGAATTCACAAACATTTCATTGGTTTATTATCTTTTATAAAATGAATAGTCTTATTGATTGGATTGGATGCATACATAAATTACTATAAGGGTGATAGTTATTGTTATTAGTACATGCATGAGACTTGTATGTACTAGCTACACATGCATTTCTTGTACATGTACACTAGTATGTATGAGTTTTCTTGGCTTACTTACTAATAATGTCGGTTATTTGATATGAATGTGTGAACCATGTGTCTTTTCCCTTGTATCATAAAATACTTTAACTTCGGGACGAAGTTTCTTGAAGGGTGGGTGTATGTAACAACCCTAAGTATTTAATCAATTGTCATGGTTTAATTAATTGTTTAATGTATATTAGTTTAAATAATTAATTAATTAATTGTCCTGGTTAAATATTTTTTGAATGTGAATTGGTTTAATTAACCAATTAATTAAATTAATGATTAAATATATGTTTAATAAAATCTAGTTTAATAAATTATTGATTATTATTTTGTATTGAATGATGGAACAATTAAGGAGAAGGGGATAAGGTGGTTGGCATTGAATGGAGGGATAAGGTGGGTGAGTCTTNATAAGAGGAGGAAAAAAAACTCGAAGAGGGACTTTTGGATTTTGGGGGAGAGCATCATTTTGAGAGGAGAGGACTGTATTATTGGTTTGGGGCTGGAGTAGCTTGCTGGCTGGTTTTTGCTTGAGGAACTGGTTGGAGTTAGGTGGAATGAGACAGGGGGAACCTGCTGCTGGGAGTTTTGGGCTCAGGGGCCAGGAATCCTTACAGAATCTTGGAGCTAGGGAGCCGGAGAGGCTCTGTTCCTCGCTGGTTGGGAGGTTAGTCAGTTTTGTGCAAAGCATCAGGCGGAGTTCGAGAACAACAATAGCATCAGTTAGAGGTATGTATTTTCAGTATTATGTTGTGTTATGTAGCTTATTATCATGCTATTGAGTATGCTGAATATGTGGTTTATTATGATGTTGCTCATAAATTTTAATTATGTTGAATAATGAATGGTTTTAAAAGTTAGGATAGCATTTCTCTATTTTAACTTATGTTTTATAAGGCTCTGTTGGAAGAGACCTTACACATGTGCTCAGTTTCAATTTCAAGTTGTACCTGTTCACTTTCAATTTTAGGTTTGTCCACCTGACCTGCATTATTTTTTCTCTTCTTGGTCAGTGGAATTCTGTGAGAACTATCAATTTTTATATGAGGAGGGTTCTTATCTCCTCCTCAGTTTGAAGATTTCTGGGTTTCTTTCTTACTGGAGTGGGCCATTGAAGTGATGCTCCGTGATGTCGTGCTCTTGGGAGTGATGGCGGGGAACTGGGCACTCTTCTCACTGGATACGTTTCCCTGTTGTTTGTACAATTCAGTCACGCTTTTCAATCTCTCCGTGTCTCAATCGCCAAAAGCGGGATTGTTGTCTTCATTGTCCCTGTCCTCGGTCAGGTGTCTATGGATAAAAGAGATGTTAAATCCAACTTCCAGTAAATGTTCTCAAAAAATCCCATTAGGGTCAAACTCTTTTATCCTTTCGGCATACGTTAGGTTCTTCTTCTTGAAATGACCAGCAAATTCATCTATCTTGTTGACGTTTCTGCACACGAGGTCCTCGACTTTCCAGGGTAGAGGAATGAACTATTTTTTTTTTCTTTTCATGGAAAAAATGCAACCAGTGGTTGTATTGCCTTGTTATTTCTGGAAAAAACATCTTGTCCATGATGTGGCATGGAAGGAAAGCAAGATTTTCCTTAGAGCCAAATACCATTAGTACACTGTGATTTTTATTTTGTTCAAGTGTGTCCTTCCTGTTCAAAAACTTGGTTGCCTAACCAGACATCCATAGAGAATCCTTCCCTAACAACAAACCTTTGAAAACTGAGAAAAATCCATTAAAAACTTCATAAAAACAATGGGAGGCCTTGTTCCTCCAGAGGGCCTGGTACCAGAATGTTACTGGGTCGAATCCAAAGCTCATTTGCTTGGAAAGAGAAAGTTTTGGAAACAGATAACAATGCACTATTGCGAAAATCAAGTAGGATGACATATAAAATTTATTCGATTCTTTGAATCGTGACAACTAGGAATAGATCTAAATGGAAATTAGCTTCCCCCAATCGAAAATGAATTGTTCCTTGACTGTGAAGTACAAAATATAAATAATTATATGGGAAATGCTTGTCGTGGATGCCTGTCCCGTTATTCTTGTAAACAACCAAGCAATTTCCCAGAATGGATTTCTAAAGGAACTTACCTCCAACTTTGTGATATCTTTAGGAATTGTTGTCGGGTCTTTGAGGAACTTGGCTAAAATGTCCAACCCATTATCATGTTTTTATGGGAACTTCTTGCAGTCTTGTCCTCTGAAGGTCAATGTTGGCTTCGACAATTTTAACATCTTGTGGAAGACCTAAGGTGACAAAGAAATAGGAGAATGGTCGCGCAGTGGAATAATTCTTTGGCTTGGAATATATTTTTTGGCGCACCAAGAGACCACCTCCTTACAGTCAAAAACCTCAGGGACGTAGCCTTTACGAGTGATTCCATAGGTCCAAATCACTTCGTTCTGGGCAAAATGGGATGAATAGTAAAAGTATGCCCAGGACCACTGGAAGTTCTAGTCCTGATGTATGGAGATATTTACTGTATCTCCACAAAATTATTGTCGACTTGCTTCCGTAAGTCTACAAGAACATTTTTTTGCTCCAGATGATGAATGAAATGAAAAGTTGGAAGGGATAATATAACACTACGCAAATCTTGGTCCAGTGCGTGTGAATCAGAGATCTCCTCGAGACTTTCATTCATTAATGACAATTTCGATGACTGTTGCATGATGTGTTGTTAACATTAAACACTAGTAATTGAATACATAGAAATGAAAACATGGCGGATACGATAATAAGCGATTAAGCATTGTAGATATCTTGAATGGGCCAATGTGATGATGCATGTTTGATATGAACAATCGAAAAGGAAAATATAACTCTCCACATATATTGGTTTAATGCGTAATAGTGGGAGATCTCCTTGAGCTTTTCTCTCATTAATGAAAATGTTGATGGCTCCTTCATGGTCAGTTGTTAACATGAAAGGTTTCTAATTTCATACTAAAAAATAAGTACAGAGGTTGCAGGGATGGGAAAAAGAAGCTTCAAAATAGAGTTACAAGGTAGAACCATTGGAGGTGAGGGCATGAGGGTCAAATTGTATGTGTCAGAAATTTTTGAGTGCAATACGCGTAACACCGAAGAGGGTATGATAGGACAGTCCAGAGGGAAATTTGTATATCACTAGTAAGAGCATGACTAATGTATATCAGGAAGGATAGGAATTTAGTGGGGATGGAAGGAGATGACATATACTTTGAAACATTTGTGAGTCATGGTAAAGTGAAGCTTGCGAGTTTGAGAAGTCCGCGGTGGAATTGTAGATCACGAAAGTTTTGAGTGCATGATGTAGATAACAAAACAAGAAGCAACAGAGTTTGAAAACACCAACCCGACAAGCCCAGCCATACAATTGAATAAGTATGGAAATGAACAACGGTCGATCGGATTCGTCATGTGAGGATATAGATGGAGATGAATATATGTCATCCCACCAACGTTGGAACCCGCGATCATAGAAAGGCGACTAACTATACAACCACAAAGCGATAATACATGGGAAGAAGAAAAGGGAAAAATGATTAAGGAGTTCGAGGTGTAATTGTAAATCACGGAAATTTTGAGTGCAAGATGTATATCACGGAACAAGAAGCAACAAAGTTTGAATGCGCCAACCCAAAACAGTGACTAAGAATTGGAGAATTCGTGAAGCCGTCAACACGAGGATCCAAAATAGGCTGAGAAGGTCTCCCCAGAAGACGTGAGGCCCCGACGGTCAAATATAATTGCTCGAAACATTTGAGTGCATAATCTATAACATGGAAGAGGGGATGATGTCGAAACTCGGTATTTGATTTGTATATTGCGGAGCGTCGAATGCCAACTCTTTCATACTAGTGTGTGAAGTTGTCACTAGTAAGAGCATAACCAATGTATATTAGGAAGGACAAGAAGTTAGTGGGGATGGAAGGAAGCGAAAAATACTTTGAAACATTTGTGAACTATCGTAGAGTAAATCTTGTGAGTTCGAGGAGTTCGTAGTGTAATTGTAGATCACAGAAGTTTTGAGTGCAATATGTACATCACGGAACAACAAGAAAGAGAGTTTGAAACCACCAACCCAACAACCGTGGCCATAAAATTGGCTAAGTATGGAAAGAAACAACGGTCGGTCAGATTCGTCATGTGAGAATATAGATGGAGATAAGATATGTCAGACCGCCAACGCTAGAACCCACGATCATAGAAAGGTGACTAAGTATAGAACCAAAAAGAGATAATACACGGGAAGAAGAAAAGGGAAAAGGGGCTAAGGAGTCCGCGATGGAATTGTAGATCACAAAAATTTTGAGTACAAGATGTATATCACAGAACAAGAAGCAGTAGATTTCAAAAGCGGAAACCCAAAACAGTGACTAAGAAATGGATATTTCTTGAATGCTTCAACACAAGGATACAAAATAGGGTGACAAGGCTTCCCCAAAAGATGTGAGGCCTCGACGGTCAAATTGTATTGCTCTAAACATTTGAATGAATAATATGTAAGATAGAAGAGGGGATGATGTCGGAACCCGGTAGTCAATTTGTATATTGTAGAGAGTCAGATGCCAGTTGTTTCGTGCCAGTGTGTTCAGTTGTCACAAGTAAGAGCACAAGAAATGTATATTATGAACGACAGGAAGTTACTGGGGATAGAAGGTAGTGAAAAATACTTTGAAACATTTGTGAACCATGGTAGAGTCAAGCTTGCGAGTTTGAGGAGTTCGCAATAGAGGTTTTGAGTGCAATATGTATATCACTGAACAAGAAGCAATAGAGTTTGAAAGCGCCAAATCAACAAGCGTGGCCATAAAATTGGCTAAGTATGGAAAGGAACAACAGTCAGTTGGATTTTTCATGTGAGGATAGATGGAAATGAACATATGTTAGCCCGCCAATGCTGGAACCCGTGATCATAGAAAGGCAACTAAGTACATAACTAGAAGGCAATAACACACGGGAAGAAGAAAAGGGAAAAAGGGCTGAGTGCACGGTGGAATTGTAGATAACAAAAATGTTTAGTGCAAGATGTATGCATGGAACAAGAATGAGCAAAGTTCAAAAGCGCCAACCCGAAACAGTGTCCAAGAATTGGACATTTCGTGAAACCTTCAACACGAGGATCCAAAATAGGCTAACAAGGTCTCTCCAGAATATGTGAGGCCCCAATTTTCAAATTGTATCACTCAGAACATTTGAATGCATAATCTGTAACATGGAAGAGTGGACGATGTCGAAATCTGGTAGTCAATTTGTATATTGCAGATGCTTTGATGCCAACTGTTTCGTACCAGTGTGTCCAGTTGTCACTAGTACATTTGTGGGGATGGAAGGCAATGACAGATACTTTGAAACATTTGTGAGCCATGGTAGAGTGAAGTTTGCAAGTTCGAGGAGTCGGCAGTGGAATTGTAGATCATAGAAGTTTTGAGTGCATGATGTATATCACGGAACAAGAAGCAACAGAGTTTGAAAGCACCAACCTGACAATCGCGGCGATAAAATTGGATAAGTATGGAAAGGAATAGCGGTGGGAGGGATTCATCATGTGAGGATATAGAAGAATATGGTGATATGTCATCTCACCAATGCTGGAATCCGCGATCATAGAAAGGCCACTAAGTAAATAATCAGAAAGCGATAATAGAGGGGAAGAAGAAAAGGGAAAAAGGACCAAGGAGTCTACGGTGGAATTGTAGATCATGGAAATTTTGAGTGCAAGATGTATATCATGGAAAAAGAAGAAATAGAGGTCGAAAGCGTGAACCCGACAACCACGGGCATAAAATTGGCTAAGTATGGATAAAATTGGCTAAGTTTTCACTAGTAAAAGCATAACTAATGTATATTAGGAAGGAAAGGAAGTTAGTGGGGATAGAAGGCAGAGTCACATACTTTGAAACATTTGTGAGCCTTGGTAGAGTGAAGCTTGCGAGTTTGAGGAGTCAGCAGTGGAATTGTAGATCACAAAAGTTTTGAGTGCACGATGTATATCACGGAACATGAAGCAACAATGTTCGAAAGCGCCAACCCGACAACCGCGGCTATAAAATTGGCTCAGTATGGAAAGGAACAATGGTGGGTGGGATTCGTCATGTGAGGATATAGACGAAGATGGAGATATGTCAGCCCATCAACGCTGGAAAATGCAATCATAGAAAGGCCACTAAGTAAATAACCAGAAAGTGATAATAGACAGAAAGAAGAAAAGGGAAAAAGGACTAAGGAGACCACGGTGGAATTGTAGATCATGAAAATTTTGAGTGCAAGATGTATATCACGGAACAAGAAGAAGTAGATCTCAAAAGAACCAACCCGACAACCATGGGCATAAAATTGGCTAAGTATGGAAAGTAACAACGGTCGGTCAGATTTGTCATGTGAGGATATAGATGGAGATGTTGCGATTATAGAAAGGCGACTAGGCATATAACTAGAAAGCGATAATACACGGGAAGAAGACAAGGGAAAAAGGGCTAAGTTTCTAACAGAGGAACATCCATTGTTCATTTATTAATGCAAATCCTTTCGAACCCCTGTTGAGTTCTCACTAGTAAAGGCATAAATTCCATATCACAGAAGTTCTTTGGGTGCAAGATGTATATGTTGGAACAAGGGACATAAGTGTTGGATACAACAAACAGAGAATAGAATGATGGATATCGCAAATCATGGAACAAGAAGCAACAGAGTTCGAAAGCACCAACCGGGCAACCGCAGCCATAAAATTGCCCAAGTATGGAAAGGAAAAGCGGTCGGTCGGATTCGTCATGTGAGGATATATACGAAGATGAAGATATGTTAGCCCGCCAACACTGGAACCCGCGATCATAGAAAGGCGACTAAGTAAATAACAAGAAAGAGATAATACACAGGAAGAAGAAAAGGGAAAAATGAATAAGGAGTCTACGATGAAATTGTAGATCACGAAATACTTGAGTGCAAGATGTATATCACGAAACAAGAAGAAATAGAGTTCGAAAGAGCCAACCCAACAACTGCGGGCATAACATTGGCTAAGTATGAAAAGGAACAGGGGTCGGTCGGATTCGTCATGTGAGGATATAGATGGAGCTGAATATGTCAACACGTCGACGCTGGAACCTGTGATCATAGAAAGGAGACTAAGTATATAACTAGAAACCGATAATACACAAGAATAATGCAAGGGAAGAAGGGCTAAGTATCTCACAGAAGAACATCTATTGTTTGCTTATTAATGCAAATCCTTTCGAACCCTTGCTGAGTTATCACTAGTACAGGCATAAATTGCAAATCATGAAAGTTCTTTGGGTGAAAGATGTATACGATGGAACAGGGGACATGGATGTTGGATACCGCAAACCTAGGACACGGTTATCAGATAATTGTCTTAGTATTGAAAGGGACCATGGTCGGTCGGGCTCATGGTGTGAATATATAGATAAAGAGTTGTCAATTTGTGAATCTATGAGGCCGCGATCATATAGTTGCAACTAGATATAGAACGACAAAGGGATAATAGAGGGGGGGGCAGAGGAGAATTAAGAGTTTTAATACATTCATGTGGACAAATTGTATATTGCGGAACTCTGGGTGTTGTTTGAAGCTCACAAAAAATTTGAAACACAATTTTGATGCCGTCAATCTGAGAACCCGCAATTGAAAAAGTGTGCAAGTATGGAACACGGAAACACTGGCCGGGACTTGCTTTTGCTAATATATTGAAATTTGTAATCTCTTTGCCATTACCTGACAAGATCTTCTTTGCATGTTTCTAGACAAGTTCTGTAGGGATGGTTGGTTGTCGAGACTTTTGCTTATTAATGACGATTTTTACGGTTGTTTTATGATGTCGTTTTAGTATTAAACCTTTGGTGTTGCATATCTAGAAAGAATTAGGAGGATGGGAAGAACAGGAAACAATGACTAGGAGTTGGAGTTTTCGTGAACCCAGCAACACGAGGATCCAAAATAGGGTGACAAGGTTTCAATAGAAGACGCAAGGCCCAGATGAGCAAATTGTATAGGTCGGAACATTTGAATGCATAATGTGTAACACAGAAGAGGGGATGATGTTGGAGTCTGGTAGTCAATTTGTATATGGCGAAGGAGCGAGTGTCAATTCTTTTGTACTAGTGTGTCCTGTTGTCACTAGTAAGAGCACAGTTAATGTATATCAAGAAGCACGCGAACTTGGTGGGGATGGAAAGTAGTGACATATACTTTGAACGAAGTTAATGTATATGAGGAATGTACGGTGGAATTGTATATAACAGATGTTTTGAGTGCAAGATGTATATCATGGAACAATAAACAACTGAGTTTGTAAGCGCCAACCCAGCAACCATGACCATAAAATTGGTTAAGTATGGAAGGGAACAATGGTCGGTAGGATTCGTCATGTGAGGATATAGATGGAGATGAATACATGTCAGCCCACCAACCTTGGAACCATATATCATAGAAAGGTGACTAAGTATATATCCAGAAAGTGATAATGGATGGAAAGAAGAAAAAATGAGTTCGTATGCGCCAAGATGGCAACTGCGACCATAAAATTGGTTAAGTATGGAAAGGAACAATGGTCAGTCGGATTCGTCATGTCAAGATATACATGGAGATGAATATATGTCAGCCCGCCAACCCTACAACCCACGATGATAGTAATATGACTAAGTATATAACCATAAAGCAATAATGGATGGGAAAAATAAAAGGGGAAAAGGGCTAAGTATCTAACAGTCAAAATCCATTTTTTTCGTTTATTAATGCCAATGTTTTCGAACCCCTGTTGGGTTCTCACTAGTAAGAGAATAAATTGCAGACCACATAAGTTCATTGGCTACAAGATATATATGAAGGAACAAGAGACATAGGTGTTGGATACCGCAAACCCGGGGCCTGGTGGCTAGATAATTGGCTAAGTATTGGCCAAGCAAAATTTTTGATATTTATTTCAATAGTATTCATACTAATATGTATTCATGGAGAAAGTTTTGATATTTATTTGAATATTATTCATACTAATATATAGTCATGGATTATTTATGTTTCAAATGCAAATCATCTTCCAATTTTCAGGATGCTCTTCGGTTCACAAATTTCATTGAAACCACGAAATTTTTTACTACAAGATGTATATAACGCAACACGAAGCAACAGAGTTCGAAAGTGCCAACCCGACAACCACGGTCATAATATTGGCTAAGTATGGAAAGGAACAGTGGTTGGTCAGATTCATCATGTGAGGATATAGATGGAGATGAAGATATGTTAGTCGACCAACCCTGGAACCCGTGATGATAGAAAGGCGACTAACTATATAACCAGAAAGTGATAATAGATAGGAAGAAGAAAAGGGGAAATGGGCTAAGTATCCCAGAGAAAAAAATCGATTGTTCCTTTATTAATGCCAAGATTTTTGAACCCCTGGTGAGTTATCACTAGTTAAAGATAAATTGTAGAGAACGAAAGTTCTTTGGCTGCAATATGTATATGACGGAACATGGGACATAGTTTTTTCAAACCCCTGGTGAGTTATCACTAGTTAAAGCATAAGTTGCAGATCACGAAAGTTCTTTGTTTGCAAGATGTATATGACAAAACAAGGGACATAGTTGTTGGATATCACAAACCCGGGGCCCGGTGGCTCGAAGGTGAGTTATCATTAGTTAAAGCATAAATTGTAGATCACGAAAGCTCTTTGGTTGCAAGATGTATATGACGAAATAGAGAACATTGTTGTTGAATACCGTAAACCTGAGACCCGATGGCTAGATAATTGGCTAAGTTTTGGCTAAGAGGAAGTTTTTATATTTATTACAATAGTACTCATATTAGTATATATGCATGGATATTATCAAATAGAAGAAGTTGCAATATATGAAAGATATTGAATAGGAACATGGCATCAACACTTGAGTTGCCTTGTTGTAACTCATTAATTCATTCTATTTATGGGACCCAAAGAATGAAAGCAGGACGTGTCCTCCAATTTCTTTCTTTAAGTATAGGGCTGACACCACATAAGTATGGCCTATGACAAATTATTCCTCCATGTAAAATGTAAACAATGAACAGAGTAGCCTTTATTTAAATTGAAGTACTAGGCAACAGAAAGAAAATCTTGTTGTCCATGTTTAACGACACACAAGAAAAAAGGTACAAAATAAAATGAAAAGAAATACCAGAGATTGGAAAACACCATAAAAAAAATGCAAATATTCTATATTCAAATAAGATGGGTTACAAAATACAACTAACATTATTTGCCATAATGATTGTGATTTGGCATGTTACCTACCAACAAAAAATATGTACAATGATGAAGCTTGTTGACAGTTTTCTTGACGATCAAATCCTTTATTCACAAAAAACGAGTTGAATATCAATTTCGGTTCTTGGACTTAATTGGTGCTGCCAATTAGATCTATCCAAGTTTTTTGAATAGCTTGTCTCTTCTAGATATGGGTTGCTTTCATTGGCTGGTTATTCAACATTCCATTCTTTGTTAAATATTATTTTCCCTCTGGCGTTGAAAACTTGGGGTTTAAGGTGCTTTCCTTGTAATGTTCCTGACCATTGACATCCGAGACAACTTAGAAATCTGATTCAGACCCAATTAAAAGTTGAGGGAGTTGTTTTATGTGACATCAGCTATGGGACAGAAAAAAAATTCAAGTATATTGTGACTGCTATTCTCCCTATATTCGATCATCTAATTGGTTGAAACTCTTGCCTAAAGATTTGTATGTTGAACTTCTTTGTTTTACTACAATAAATTGGAGGGAACATCCAAGCTAGCTGCAAAATGTTCTTCAGTTGAAGTACTTGAATTCTTCCAACAACACAGGTTTGGAAAGTGTATCAAATGTTGCACATCGCATCAACACAAGTCTGACAAGTGTATCAAATGTTGCAAATCGCATCAGAATATATCTTTCGTCATAGTGGTGGCAAATATGGTGTCCCACGGAAAGGTCTAGGATGTTCGAAGATGACGCCAAATATGTGGAGTATGTAACTACATCCAGAGGAAAGCTAAGAAACTTTGACAAAGAACATGGATTTCTGTCAAGTCTGTTACCACACCCAAAAGTAACTCAACAAACTTTGAAATATAAACTTTTGTAGTGATAATATGTCCTTTTATCCACCCATACAGTTTTTGTTACCCCCTTCTCAATACATTCACGAATGGAAAAATATTTTGTGTCATTTACGAACATCATAGACCACTTTGCAAGCCACGGTAAGTGCGACGCCCCTAATGAAGACAAATTCTTGTGTGATCTATAGAATTCAACACACTTGCCAAATCTGTGTTGTTGGAAGAAACTATATACTTCAACGAAGAAGTATGTTGCACGTGACTTGAAAATCCATTACAACTCCCAGCAAGAAAACAAAGAAGATCAATAAAAAAATATTTGGGCATGCTTTTCAACCAACCAAAGCATCGAATACAGGTAGAAAACTAACCAAAAGATTATTGTTCTTTGTTTTCCCACTGTCTGAGTTTCTGTTGGATAACAAAGTTTTTTTTTGGCTCAAAGCTCACGTCACATAAAACCAGTTTCTCTTCTTTCATTTGGGCCTCAATCACATCTCTAAGTTGTCTTACATGTCCATGACCATGAACATTAGAACGAAGGCAACCTAAAGCCCAAGTCTTTTGTAACACCCTATTTCCCCCAATTTGTAATTAATCATAAAATAGGAATTTCCATGCTAATGAATGAGGAAAATGTAAATGTATTATTGTTTGAGTTCCCAATAACTGACTGTGGGGGTGAAGCCTTGAAAGTAATGGCCATGATATCATTAGAGGAAGAATGTAAAAACTATAAGAGAGGGTTCATTATGAAAAATAACACCAAATTTCCCTTGATGAGGATGACAACCTCCTTTGGATCCCGAGGAGAGAAATCAGACAATGAAGAAAGGATCGGTGGTTGAATTATCAACCACCCCCATGAATGGAAACATGGGCTATCAGCCCAAAGTACCACAGGGACCTACAGAACTGAGCTTCCTTCTGACAGAAGGAATAGGATAGGTCGACAAACCTTCCAAGGTAAGAGGGATACACATGGGAGAGGAGACACCAGACAAAAAAAGAGCGTAAGCTTGCAAGGGAGATGTACAGAGCTCTCCAGTGAGTCACGAAATGAAGGCCATGAGCTTGATGCTGAGGAGCATATGAGAAACCTCACCGAGGCCATAACCAAGAGAGAAAAAAGCTCTGGGTTACAGAGAACAGGACCCAAACAGAAGTGGAAATGAAGGAAGAACCCTCGAGAAGTGTGAGAATTCCTTGGTGATATCATGGCTTGGCACAGGGGTGGCCAGAGTGCTAAGAATGAATGCCTCTATTCCTATGGTCAGGTGGAAGAACAAACACCCACAATTAGTTGGTTGGAAGAAACCTGTAATAGATAAGCAATCTCCTGCCCTGTGTAATTTATCTGTAACTGGGTATGAATTGGCTATATTGTGTATGTTGCGGGAATTGTGCATGACTTCTTAATGGATATATTGTATTCCTTTTATCACTACCTGATTGTATAATTAGGCCAGTAAGAAATCATATGGTTAGGATATGTTTTATACTTGTAAATACTTGTGTCCTATGGTGGCATAAGCCCAAGTCACGAACTGTGTGTTTGTCGACCGTGAACACAGTTTCATGTATGCATGTAAACCTTCCTAATCGTTTTGATTCCCTTGGAGGATGAAGCCTGTTGAGCCCAGAAGAAGAGCATAAGGCTCTTAAGTCCTTCATAGTTGACGAAGATTAGGAGGGATAACACTTGCAGAGTGTTCCTTAAACCAAGGTGGATTGCAGAGGAAGGGACAAAGGTTCAAAACCTTTGGAGATCGAAATTATTCAAGGACTGGAAGAAGCAAAGGCTCCAGAGGAAAAACGGTCGATATTGGAGGAACGTAGAGACGAGGATGGACAACTGTCAGATTTATAGAAGTAGCGATAACCTTAACGCTTCATGCCCAAAGGAGGATTTCAACATTCAGGGAAACAGAGGTAGAGATCCCTTCGAACGCACGATACATGAAATACCGATGGGAATTTAGACTGTCAGATATCAAGTTGGACACGTGTCGACTGATGGAAGAACCAAAGGAGGGATGCATGGCAGTTGGGCAGCATTTCGCTGACTCACGATTGGGAGTGGTCAAAGGGAAAGACTACACCAACTCACGATACGCGAAATAAAGATGTGATCATGGTTGTTGACCCAGGAGTGGTCTGGACCGTCGATCATCTAGAGGGAGACTTCGGCGTTTCAGGAGTCGGGGGTTCGAAGGAAAGAACCTTACAATGTGCGAGTCACGAAATCCCAAACTCTTCGAAGAGGAAATCAAGCCATCCATTGTAGAGGATGCGTGGCAAGAGCTAAGCATTTCACTGACTCGTAGAACAAGAAGGTCAAAGAACATACTATTCCAACTCGCGATGTGCGAAGTTGCGATTTGATCATAGTCGTTCATCAAGGAGGGCACATCTGTTAGGTGGGGACCACTTGGTTGACAAGTGGTGGACACATGTCGCTTGGGAAAGAGTCAACCCATTGTTGACTTATCGTGTTTCGAGGTTTCGAAGGGTGAAGAAGTTGCACCTTGATCGCTAAGGTCACGAAATTCCGAGAGCTAAGGTCTCGTGCGACGGGTGGCAGCGACACAACTCGTAAGAAGAGTACAGTGGAGGAGACAAGTTGTGTGTACGCATCGCTTTGGCAGAGTCCACGTAACGTTGACCTTTCACATTTCATGGATTCACAAACGAGGAGCACAAGGGCTCAACACTCCAACTTGCGAAGTCGTGAGTTGTGAGTAGTGCTAGTGTTTAGCCTAGCCTACAGTTATATGTAGCAGGTGCTAGTGAGGAAGGAGTCGTTCCTGTATCGCATTTTAGGTATTGACGTTTGGAGAAAGAGGAGTCGAGAGCCTTGACTCTCTAACTCACGATTTGCGAAAGGCGCTTGCGCTAAGGCCAGGTTGTGGTCGCTTGGAGGAGGATAAGGGAAGCGATGGTCTACGCTAGTCCCCATAGAAATTCAAGGATTTTGTCCCTCGAAGAAAAGACAAAAAAAAAAATAGTTGTTGTAGTTGGTGTGTGACAAATTGGTATCAGAGCATGGTTACAACACTTGGCCTGCTTGGGCTCATGTACGAGTCACGTAAGGAGATATAGTTATCTTCATTTAGTCCTTGAGGAGAAGGACTGCAGATTGAACTTGTGTTTTTGGGAATTCTTGTTGAATTTCAACAGAAGAATTTCTTTAACCCCTTTGTCAAAGTCACGACTACTCTTACCTAAGTAGGGATATATTAATTAACATGGATAATAAGACTTGAATGTGGATAGATGAAGGTGGCAGGGTTTTGTCAAGGGTAGTTGAAGCCCGAAAGCCGAAAAACATGATGTTAGTGATTCCGCCTCTAAGCATGGGCAGTTGAAACATTAGGCATTGATGATGGTTGGTTATATAATGGTTAATACCTTTGTGGGCCTAAAGGAATCTGAGAGGATCAGGTAGGATCCTTGGTTGTATAATTACTTCTTTATATTACAATCAGAGTATATAACTCCTCATGACCAGAGAAAATTGAGATGGGTAAGACCCTATGGACGCTGAAGCAAGGAGGTTTTCTTGCTAAGACGTTGTCGCATAAAAAGGAAAGTGACCCTAGTTGGTTATAGCCATGAGAGAAGACAACACCAACATGAGGTATGACTATGAGATTAGTCCTGTAAGTGATTGAAGTCTCAAACTAAAGGACACTAATGATGAAATTAAACTATCAAGTGAATGCATTAGGTAAAAATGGGCAATAGATGCACCTACATATACATGAATGTGTATACATGATCATAAGGATGCTTAGAAGATCCTTGGAAAAAAAAGAGGATATAGAAGTCGGATATGTCCATGTGTGTGAATGACATGGAAGGGGTGCAAGAAATGAGCTTGCATGATAAATGTTTGGTTAGGTTTGTGTGTGTTATGCTTGAGTGCATGGATTTAATGCATTGTGAAGTTTCTTGATATAAAGCTTGATTTAATACCAGTTAGGTATGAATGATATTACATGTACAAGCACATGTATAATGTAAGAATATAGGTATAATAAAGACACGAGGTGACTGCCTAAATGAGGGAAATATAAAGAAAGAATCGCTCTTGTCCATATCAAACAAATACTATGGATGCATGGCTAACCCCATTCTGAAGAGTCACAAAAGTTTTGTTCCAAGTAATAGCTTGAGGGGACTATATTCCCTTTTCTCAAGGAATACTAATATGATTAGATAGAAGGGTAAATTAGCAAAGATGTTATGTTGTCATAATAAGAGGCAAATGATTATGCCTTTGGGAATCACATGAGAAGGATTGTGAACAATCCCGAGTTGACTAATCTTAAAAGTAAAGATGTATGTGGGCTGTGAAATATACCTATGAAAGCTACATGCAGGCTTAGGATTATGAATATGGTTAAATACATCATGGATGTAAGTTAACAAAACTAGAATACGTAATTAGGTACATGACAAAGATGCATGTTTATATTCCTTAAGGGAATATTTGGTGGACATCTAAAGCTAACTCAAGGCTGAGGCCATCACAAATAGTGATGGATATGCAATAAGGAAGTTGCATGCTGAAGGAGTTGCTTGTGGAGGAACTGTGTGAAGACTCTGTCAGGAAAATGAAGTCACAA
>SNQJ01S0032788.1:98891-132428 GCA_010110895.2 Picea sitchensis | reverse complement strand
ACCCAATCTATCAGTTGGAATATTTATTAGGGATATTGGACACTTTTGGCAGCAGGGCCGAGTTATTGAGGGTTTCAGCCTTCTATTGGAGCGTGGCATTCTTCAGCTGGAGAGTTTGGCATTCAGATCTGCTTGTATTGATCTTAATTTCTCATTCAGCCTTTGGAGGCATCTTTTGTATTAGCGGGAGCATTTTGTAGAATCTCTTATCTATTGTCTATCTTCTTGGCCATCTGTTGAGCATTCCATATCGACATCTTCCTTGTAGCAGGTTTCTCTATTTTATGAATAACGAAGAATTGAGATGTTTTGGCTTGTCTATCTTACTGCATATGGTTGAGGTATGTTCCATGGTTATCTCTTTCTGTTATTTTTTGCATACACACATATAAACACATCAAAAAGGTAGATCAACAAAGTGTTTGACGAAATACCTCACTCGGAAAAAGTTTTAAAAAGACACCAAAACAGTGATGATCCTTGCATAATGGCTTGGGATCATTACAATTGCACAACAAGTTTATCTATGCTTACAAACATGATAAATTCACCACCAACACACCAGACTGATGGAAGAAACCACATGAACATTAAAGAGAAGGTCATAAAGGTGGTTGGGTAGTAATGACTACCACAATTATCCCATGCGTAGAAAGAATGGCCAATTGAATGGATGACAAGAACGTACCACAAACTGCCCCTTCAGATTGAACAAGGGTGGAATGTAGGTTACATTGAGAGGGATTCAAAAGAGAGCCCAAGGAATGGAGAGAAGAAGGGAAAAAAGGAACTGTGGGTAGCAAGAGAGAATAGAGAGAGAGATGGAAAAGCACAGATGAATGATGAAAACAAGAGAGCTCAAAGAAACGAGCAACAAAATGTAGAAGGAAGATGTGTGGATTAAGACAAAAAATGATATCTTTCTGGAAGAAAATAGGAAGCTTGTCCATGCTGAGGATGATCACCCTAAACAGAGATGAAACAGAGCCTAAACTAGAGTAGCAATGGGATTCATCATGGTTCTTACTGGACATAAAATCGCATTGGTAAGGGGAGGTCACTAAAGGACTATTAAGCAAAGAAGGGAATCCCTTGTGCAGAGGAAATCTAATTGAGAAACCACCTGATAAACCTATAGAGACCCTAACCTCATTAGGAAGTGGCAACTTCTATTGTGTCAGCGGGAGAAGGAGAGTAACCTTCTCAGATCATCGTAGACTTGGAGCCCTGTTGAGTCAATTTCCCTAGTTGTATCATGGCTTGGAATGGGGGTGGCGTGTTGTAGGAAGTGACTCTACAGCAAGGCCTAAGGTTAGGAGGAAAGGCGTCCTCTCTCAGTTAGTTGGATTGGATCATCCCTTTATCAGATAAGTGATTCATCTATATTGAACTAAATGTGAATGACTCATGTGAATGATTAGAGATAGAAAAAATGCATGTTAACATATATATATGAATGTTTAAATCCAAGAGACTATTTTTATGCTTAATTTATGACCTGAAGCGGAAATATAAGTGACATGGTGATGAAATCTAATGCTTGGTTAAATCATAGAAATGAATGAACACAAACTACTACTTGTTCCGGTGTGATGAGACTACAACCCATGCGAGGCCTAAACCATAAGTTTGAAATTATATAGAGACTTTAATATCACATTGAGTCCTCGAAGGTCAGAATTTGAAGTCTTGTAGGACTTGGAAAATGGCTAAGTCCTTTGAACATACAATTATGACTTCGTAAACCTAGTGTTGGTTGGCAAGGAATCACCACCATTGATTTGAATAGATCGTGACCATTGATTGATGGTTAGTCAAAGTCACTGTGTCAGAGATATCCCTAGAGCATCATGGGAAGGGATATGAAACAAAACTATCGGAGTGAGACCTTCGGGAGGAAATCTCATGTATCGTGAGAATAACCCTGATGAAAATATCCCAAAGTTAGACTAGAGCAGGCCATAGATCTATAAGCAGAAGGGATGAAATTCAAGACATTGATCATTACGGACCCCACTAGTAAGTTGGAAGAATGAGAGATGACAAGGAGCATCAATGTGAAGAGGCATGTCAACAGTTGTCTAGGTGAATGTATTTTAGCATGACCCTAGTTGGATCAACGTTGACTGATTTCGGAATATGACCTTGATGGATTCAGCGAAATCCTTCGATGATGTAGAAGTGTGAGTCTAATGAAGGGATGTCAGAATGAAGGTTTAACCCCATGGATGACATGGATTATTAGTAGGAAAATTGGTGTGAGTTAAAGTGACTAGTGTCACTTACCCAAAGGTGGATGAGTTGAGTGGAGTATACCTGACGAGAGAACCTTAACATTTGATTCAATCCTACTCAGAGTCATTCCTAAACGTTTATCGGGAGATTGTGATTTATCCCCGTGACCATCCATTACTAAGAAGGGTATATTCCTCGATGCTCTGGTATCAGATTAAGGAGACTGCAAGATTTGTTCTAGCTCTGAACAGATGGAATTGAAGGGGAATATTCTTCGATACCATATCTATCGGAGGTAAGTCATAAGAGTACTAGAAAGAGTCCAAGTGATGGCTCCAATGATTCTACATAGAGTGGACTCATTTGATGGCATAATTTCACAGGTACAACGTAGTCTTCATGGTGAAAAATGAATGTGCCAAGGTGTCACATGGATGCCACGTGTCAACGATTAGACATGTCAAAGACCAAGGAATTTTAGAAAGGCCAAAATTTCGATCTAAAACCCCGTTTCAAATGAAACAACCATCGTTGGAAGGCTCTTGATGAGCAGGAGGTGATGAAGCTCCATGGAGGGGATTGAGATGACTAAAAAAAGAGATAATTACAATATCCCATCCCTTAAAAAGGACACTTAAGGGGTTGGGTGTGTTATAACCTAGTACCATAATTGTTGGTTCTAGATACCATACATGGATGGCTATCACCATATTCATCAAGGTGAGGGTAGTAGCAACTTGGTTTCCAATCTATTTAGGTTCTTTTGTCACAAGAGTGATCAAATGAGAGTCCCTTAACTACCTTGGTAAGCCAACAAATAAAAATAGAAATGTGGTTAGCAATTTAGTGAACCTACAAATTAGAAAGAAAAATACAAAGCAAGATAAGAATGACAAAGAATGGAAGCTAAACTAAAAAACCATAAGAAAATGATGCATGGAATGGTTACCCGATATAACTGAGTTTTTGAATTGAGTGCACCAAGAGGAGAAATATGGGACTATGAATCCCCTATTCCTCTTAAGTGAGGGTTCTTTGATCCCTAAAAAATTAGAGCTATTACTCTCCAATAGTGAGTTTACAATGATAAAAAATTCCCAAGGCTTAGCTTCACAAGAGGTGTAAATCTTGAACAATGCTACACTTGCTCAACCTATGGATAAAGGGAAATATTGATTTCTCGAAGAGAATTTGAACAACATAACAATGGTATGGATTTATTCTTTTTTTGCATACAATGATCCTCTATTTATAGGAGGATGGATAGATATTTCCCAGCTAGTTTCAAATGTGAATGGGGAGGCCTTTGGAGGAACCTCCCATTCTTTTAGTGATCCCAAGACAAAATTTTAGGGTGATTTTGGGGTATGGGAGAGATCCACTTCATCCCATAATTGGTTGAGGCTCGATCAAAATCATCAATGCGCCATTTACACATATCCATGGGTTGCTTGATTATCAGTCGTGTGGAGCACACAGTGTGCATGTTTTACACTGTGTTAGCCTGCGTGGATGTGCGTGCATTTTCTTTTTTGAATGTGCATGAAAATTCAAGATATTTTTTCATAGTTTTGTGATCCGAGATCTTTTCATTGAGGAGACTTATTAAATAATTGTATTAAATTAGCATAAATTGAAGTGAACCATAAAGAAGTAATAACTCAATAATGAAGAGACATAAGCATTAGATCTAAACACACAAAATTTTATAACGGAGTTCGTCCCTGGTGGACTACGTCTCTGGGTCCTACTCTCAAATGGGTAGGCCTTTTTATTAACTCATCAAAAGAATTTGGAAAAATAAATATGTATACCTAATTCTAGAGTTAATCTGCAGAATCTTTGCTCGGATTAGAAAAAAAACAACACCACTAAATTCACGGCATCGAATTACTAAAAAATTACTATCTCCACGCCTTGATCTGAGTCTGGCACTTCTAGGCCCCTGAGAAATTTTGTCTCGGTTTTCGTGCCTGCATCTGCAATTAATTCATGGGAAAATTTCTTGAAAATCATGCCCTATCTGTATGGTCGTTCCCTGATATGACCCTGAACTTTGATAGACTTGGCTTCTTAAGTAATAATGGAGGGTAGATGTACCAACATAGCCATTAGGCTAGTTGGTTGGTGGAGTTATATTAAAATCATAATAGTTGGGGGAGGTCTCGGGGTCAAACCCGCGAGCCTCTCCTTTTGGCACTTTGTTACAACAAACCCCAGGTTGCTGGTGACTGTTATATATGGGAGAGAGGTATTGGTTGGGCTAGATATGATAGAGATTTAATCTTGGTGGATCATTGCTAGTCTGGTGGACTGACTAGATTTGGCGGATCTTGCCACTATTTTGGTGGATTGTATTTATTATATATATATTTTAGAAATTTGTTTGTTAGCCCTCATTGGGAATTTCCCTGCTGCCACATGGAAGCCCATGACTAGGCCATGTGGCAGCCACTCATTATCCCACGCCACCTTCTTGCACAGTCACTGCCATGTCATCTCTGCCTGGTCAGCTTGCCACGTCATCGGACATGTGGTTGTACGGTCTTTCACATGGATGTACAGACTGCCACGTGGCATCTTTTCATTGGTTGACGAGTTTTCCTGAAAAGTCCAAAAATGAGTGACACGTGACAACCTCTAGTGCTGCCACGTCACCATGCTGACATCAACATGACATGTGTCACCCTCTATGTCTGCCATGTATAATGTATAGATGATGATGTCATCCATACTAGTTATTATGTTAGCAGTATAGACATTCAATCATCCCTGCTAACTGGGCTAGGTTGACCAAACATTTGACAGTGAATATCTTTTGATCCATAACTCTGTTTTATGTCTATTTATGCCATTGGAAATCTTGCGACGTGCTCTTCGCAATAATGCCAATTTCACTGAGTTTTAAGGACTTTGAATTTTTTCCCTTTCTCTGTCTGCTGAGACAATTATGAGCTTCCTGAGTTGCTTCTGCGAATTCTGAGTTATCCTTAGTCTCCTCTAGATCCTTTTGGGATCACACCTTCCCATGGAGATATTTTTGGACCACCAAAAGCTTTCATCAATCAATGGATAAGTGAGGGAAGAGTTCCCTCACCTTTTCCTTCTCAATCCACTTTGTCTTGCTTGGATGTGTCCCCTTTAATCCCACTGAAAGATAATCAACATCACCCCTACGTGAAGTCCTCGTCCTTCTGTCCAAGATGATATCTTCCTTAAACTCATCCAATTACTCAGGAGAAAAATCATCAACTAAAGGTATTGAAACTTCCTCAACCTGATCCATGATCATGGGAGGCTCAAAAAGTTTCAAGTTTTCCATGTTTACAACTGAGTACATTTTCATATAAGGTGGAAGATGTAGATGAAAAGAATTGGTACCACTTTTCTCCAAAATAGTGAAGGGTCCATATTGGATGGGCTTGAGTTTCTTTCCTTCACCCTTCAATCTCTCCTTGTTGATGTGAAGCCACACCTGGTATCCAACCTGGAACTGATGATCCACCCTGTGTTTGTCATGATGAGCTTTATACTGTGCTTGACTTTTGTCTAGCTATTCCCTGACTTCTTGATGTACCTTATGGATCCTATGAATGAACTTGTGGGCTCTTTCTTCATTTGAATCGACATCTATCCCATAAATCAATTCCAAAGGGACCTTAGGAAAATACCCAAAACATGTCTCAAAAGGAGAACACTGAGTGGAGGAATGTAAGGCTTGATTGTAAGCATGTTGTACATAGGGTATATCTTCATCCTGTTATCATGAAGTTGTCATGGGTCAAATTTCTCCTCAGGTTTTAATTTTTACCCATTAGTCTTTTTAAGTTTGTTTTAATTTTCTCTTTATGATTTTCTTAGGTTAGTTTAAATAAATAAAGGTTTGGGACTTGGTTCACATTTTTGACCCACACCTATGGTTTATACCCTAGGCTCATTTTGTGGTTTATATCCTTGACTCATCACTCAACTTGAAAACTATCACTATCAACCCCATGAATCCACAAACTTGACAAGTCACTCCATCCATTCATTTGCTTGAACCTCTCCATTCTGTCTCTTTGACCGTTAGGGAGTCGAATCAAACTTTGTCAAGTATGTTGCCAACTCACTAGTTGTTTTCATAGCGCATCTTTGTACACTCTCCCTCTTTACCATCATTTGAAATTGTGAAGTTGATGTCATGTCTTTTAGTTTTTTTGGCACCCTTGTCTTCAAAAGGAATATCGTGATTTGGTCATTTATGAAGTTCTAACTGTTTACCAAATTTGAAATCCTACTCCTAGCTTGGCATTGCAGAAACTACTAGTCCAGACAGAGCTGCGGATTATGCTACAAAAATAACTGTCCGAGGTGAATTAGATACTGAGGTGGTTGCAAACGACTCCAGGATTTCTACAGATCAACAATTATCAAGCTACAGTGTCCAAGTACTTCACGAGACATCCGAGATCTGTTGAATATCATTCAGGATTTTGTCTTATCTTTTGGTAGCACTTGGTGCTGCAAAATACAATTTCTCCCACCTGCCATCCCCTTTACCCTTGCTGCAACAAACTTCTTAGCCATATTCATACTGAAATTTTCCTCCAATGAAATTGAGTCAATTTTCTTCAGAGCTTTGAATTCCCATTTATCCTCTTGGCTCATGTTGTCCACACTGCGCTACAGAAACCAATGTTAAACTATGCTACGGATTCCCCGTTCCAGTGCTACAAATTCTCTGTCAAGCCAGTGCCATCTTCTGTGCTCACAACTCTAGCATTAACTTTCCTTATTCACTATGTCATCCTATATTTTCATCTCAAAGTATATTTGCAGTGAAGAGTTTAGGATCCCTTGCCTTTTAAAATGATGATGACATTGTATGGTGGCCCTATGTTAGCTTAAAATTGGACAGTGTAGTATTCCTGCATATCATTTCTCAGAGGATCTTTTCCCCCCATTTTCAGCCATCAAACCAATCTCTTATTAGTTCAGAAGTGAATTGGAGGAAATCCCTATAAGATCAATTTAGGATCACCTTTAAAAACTTAAAGAATTTTCCTTTGTTTGGTTTCCTTACCTTTCATAGCATTACAATACTTGGCCTCTTGAATCTATCAATGGATACACCCCAACAAAAGAAATATCAAAAGGGTGGGAGAGTGGTTAGGACTGAGCCTTCTGACATGCACCTATTTGATGTTGAGCCTATGATCAAGGAGGTTTCCATCAAAACATGCAGAGGGGGCACCCTAAAGTGGCAAGGGAGTTTTCTTTAAACTTTGATGGAACTAAGACCAAGGTAGGAACCCTTGAGTTGGAGGTATCTGAGGCAACTATTGCAACAACCACTGATATACCCAACACTGGTGAGAGGTGGTTCAAATATATGACTCTCAATGCAGCCTTTTATAAGGATTTCCTCAAACGATATTATCAAAAAGACAACGTGTCCAAGGGAGTGCCTAGGAGCCACTTGGTTGAGGGTTTTGACAAAATGTTGAAAGTTATTTAGAGGTATTTTACATGTGAGGACATATTCAACATGATATACCGGTATCACATTAGGATGTTGCTACACTTCATAGGCAAGGATTTGATGAATATACCTTTCTATATGTTTATAAGTATAGGTAAAATGGATGATAGAGTCCAATCCAAGTCCAAGGCTGTGGACACTAGTGTTTTCCACTCTGGTTTGACCAGGATGCTTGTAATGGAGGAATTGAAGAAAATAAACCTTACCTAGGAAAAGTTCATTGTCTTTGCAAATCTACAGCTAGATGTAACCTCCACCCCTCAATCTAGGGTGCAGATTGCTTTGTTAGCTAGTAATGTTTCCCAAGTAGAAACAAGCAAAAAGAGAAAGATAAAACCTATTGCCCAAGACAAAAACGTTCTGAAGGAAATTGAAGAAGAAGAGAGGGAAGTCCATCACTCCCCATAAAGAGAATTTTCACCTTAGCCTACACCTGAACTAGAGGAAGTTCCTTCATCAGCCAAAACCACAACTAAAAAGGGGAGAAAATTGCATTTTCCTTCACCTGCTGCAGACGCTAAGCCCAGAGTTAGGAGGCCTTTCACCAGAGCATCAACCTACAAGGAATTTGTTGAAACATAAGTCATACCCAAGGCTTTAGTCCCAAATAAAGTTAAAGGTAAAATTTGCATTGTTGGGAAGCCTATTGAGGTCATGACCAAAGATTTTGTTCAAAAGAAAGACAAAGGTAAGGGTGAAGCTACTGAGAAGCCTGTTGAAGTCATAAACATTAGCACTCCCCCTGATAATCCCATCTTCAAGAGATTGATCAGACAAATCAGGGATGCAAGGAAGGAAGTTGCCCATTTGAAGGGAGAAAGATTGACTTAGAGGAGGAAGATGAAGGAGCTCATGGATAATTATAATGAAACCCTTGATATGGATAGATTTACAGCAAGAAAATTCTTTCTTCTCCATAGGGAACTTAAGACTTTGTACAGGAAAAACAGAAGCATACAGTCACAAAACAAAAAGATCAAATAAGAATTGCAGCCCTTCAAGGATGATCTAGCCCAGAGGAATTTAAATGTTCTAGCACAAGCTGCAATAGAGAGAAGTGCCCCTACAAAAGAAAGAAATGCTCCTGTTATAGAGGGAAATTCTCCTCGAACAAGGAGGAGTGCTAGATTGAGAAGATAAAATGGAGAGGATGAGAGATCCATTTTTTATGGTGATTAGTTTTTGCAAGCTTGAAGTGTTAATGGAAATATTATAATTTCACCTACTGGAGGCATCTACAGGATCATAATCCACCTGCTAAGACTTTTTGTGTTTTTTAGGATTCATTGCATGACATAGAAAAAAACACAGAGATTTCGTAGCGCATGGCATTACATAATCATCCAAATAGACTGTTCTGTAAATGTGTTATCGAAAGTGTTGTGGAATCACCTATCCAGACACAGAGTGATAGTTTGCTACAGAAATTTGCTACAGACCAATGTTATAGGAGGGTTCCACGAAATCTGCTACTGAATGTGCTACGAAAATTCACTGTAGAACAATTTTACAGAGGCAGGCACTACATAATCTGCTACCAATTGCGCTACGAAAAGATGCTACAAACTGGATGTTACAGTCAACAATTTTGAATTCATTGCCTCTTCTTGGCTATGATGCTTTGGAGGGAACCAAGAATCAATAGGTGGCATATGGAGCTTAGCACAAAGGCTTGGAGGACACATGGCACTAGAGGAGATGCACCCAAGCAACAAAAAATCATATCATTTATATCTTGTTAGAGTTGTTGCCAACAAGCTCCTTGATTCTAGCAGTTTGTTAGATCCACTTGTACATATGTTAGATTAGTAGCTTTTTGTGGAGAATCCTAGGAGATGAAGGCCAACTCGCATCTCAAGTTGTTGTCTACTATTTTGGTTATAACTACATCAAAAGAATGTTATGTAGGGTTCGAATGGTTGAGCAAAGATCCCTTTTTTGTAATATTTTGACTAAACAGAGTTGTACTTTGGTTTGTGTATGAGACCTGAGATATTTTGATTAATGGTAGTCAACCTCTTTTCATCATCTTGTTTCTTCTTACTCTGAATGCTCATTATTGGACGATCCTTATGAGATTTTATGGTTGTGTTATAATGGATGTTTGTTATCCTCAGTCGAAGCATTCAAGAAATACACCTAGCAACAACAAGTGGAGGTGAGTCCAACATTCAATAGAGAATTAAGACTCTCTTGTTGGAAGATGATTTCTTTAGGGTAGCGAGGGAAAATTTGCAGTGAGAACCTAAGGAAAAGAGGTACGAAGGATATAAACTAAGAGTTGATAACCTGTTGACATACAACAAGAGGCTATACATTCCTCATTCAATAGACCCGCGATAATTGATTATCGATGAATTCCATAGGAGGCCTTATGTCAGTCATCCTGAAGATCAAAAAATGGTGACAACAGTTGGGCAACTACATTATTGGCCTAATATGAAGCAAGACATTGCTCGATATATGAAACTCATTTTATTCTCGATAAGTTGAGAAATGAAACTCATTTTATTCCCATAAACTCTACCTTTAAATCCATATATGTTACCAATGTTTTCGTGAAAGAGAAATTCAAGTTGCAAGATTTTCCCAAAACCATAATTCCAGACAAAGATACCAAATTCACATAAAGTTTCTTGTGATGCTTGTTTGTGAGATTAGAGACAAATTTTGCATTTAGTACTTCCTACCATCTTCAAACCAATGGTCAGACCGAAAAGGTGAACATAGTGCTAGAGGATATGGTAATAATGCATGTTATGCATAAACCCAAGCAGTGGGAAGAATATCTACCTTTGGTAGAATTTGCGTACAACAATGGTTATCAAGAATCATTCAATATGAGCCCATTTGAAGATCTATAAGGCAGAAAGTGCATAGGTTCAATTAGTAGGGATAGTCCAGTGGAAAAAGTTACACTTGGACCTGAATTACTGAAGGAAATGGAGCAAGTCATGGTTCACATAAGGAAGAATCTGAAAATTTCCCAAGATAGATAGAAGAGCTATGTTGATAGAAAGAGAACCCCCAGAGAGTTTAATATAGGAGATCATGTGTATCTCTGGGGAAATCCAAGAGAAGTTCTCAAAAGATGAGAATGTGTGCTAAGTTGGCTCCCTGATACTATAGACCATTTGAAATATTAGAAAGAATAGGACCAATAGAATATAGACTTGATTTACCACCTACTATTACAGATCATAATGTATTCCATGTGTCCTTGTTAAAGAAATATGTGCATGATTCTAATCACATTATTGATTGGACTGTAATACAGGTGGAACTGAAAGGAGAATTCTATCCAGAACCCAAGTGTATCCCAGACATGAAATAAATGATGCTCTGGAACTGAGCCATCACCCAAGTCAAGATGCAATGGAATCATTTTGGAGTTGATGAATCTACATGGGAGCTGGAAGATGCCATGAGATTGGCATATCCATTTTTGCTTACTATATAATTTTAAAAAACATGGTGTTTTACACACCGAGGATGAAGTTTTATTAGGGGGAGGGGAATGTCACACCCTGTTTTATCTCAAGACTGTAATTATGCACAAACCTTATATGTTAATAATATGAGGCATGCGATTGTGTTTTTATTTAATATAAACACCAAACTGTTGACTGAGAGGGAACAACCTTGATAAGTATTGGCCATGATACATTAGAGAAAATTGATGAAATAGAGGACTGATGGGATGGTTGAGTGAAGCGAAGATAATATGCATTAGTGAAGAAAATAGGAATCTTGCACAACAAGCTTATCTATGCTTACAAACATGATAAATTCACCACCAACACACCAGACTGATGGAAGAAACCACGTGAACATTAAAGAGAAGGTCATAAAGGTGGTTGGGTATTAATGACTACCAAAATTATCCCATGCATAGAAAGAATGGCCAATTGAATGGATGAAAAGAACATACCACAAACTTCCTCTTAAGAATGAAAAAGGGTGGAATGTAGGTTATGTCGACAGGGATTCAAAAGAGAGCCCGAGGAATGGAGAGAAGAAGGAAAAAAAGGTAGTGTGGGTAGCAAGAGAGAACAAAGAGAGAGATGGAAAAACACAGATGAACGAAGAAAATAAGAGAGCTCAAAGAAACGAGCAACAAAATGCAGAAGGAATCTGTGTTGATTAAGATAGAAAATGATATCTTTCTGGAAGGAAATAGGAATCTTGTCGAAGATGAGGATGATCACCCTGAACAAAAATGAACCAGACCTTGAACTAGAGCAACAATGGGCTTCATCATGGTTCTTACTATACATAAACTCACACTGGTAAGCGGAGGTCACTAAGGGACTGTTAAGCAAAGAAGGGACTCCCTTGTGCAGAGGAAATCCAATTGAGAAACCACCTAATAAACCTGTAGAGACCCTGAGCTCATTAGGAAGTGGCAAATTCTATTGTGTCAGCGGGAGAAGGAGACTAACCTTATCGGATCATCGCAGACTTGGAGCCCTGCTGAGTCAATTTCCCTAGTTGTATCATGGCTTGGAATAGGGGTGGCGTGTTGTAGGAAGTGACTCTACAACAAGGCCTAAGGTTAGGAGTAAAGGCGTCCTCTCTTAGTCAGTTGGATTGGATCATCCCTTTATCAGATAAGTGACTTGTCTGTATTGAACTGAATGTGAACGACTCATGTGAATGATTAAAGATAGAAAAATTGCATGTTAACATATATATATATATATATATGAATGTTTAAATCCAAGACACTATTTCTATGCTTAATTTATGACCTGAAGCGGAAAGATAAGTGGCATGGTGATGAAATCTAATGCTTGGTTAAATTATAGAAATGAATTAACACAAACTACTACTTGTTTCAGTGTGATGAGACTACAACCCATGTGAGTCCTAAACCATAAGTTTGAAAGTCTGTAGAGACTTCAATATCATATTGAGTCCTCGAAGGTCAGAAGTTGAAGTCTTGTAGGACTTGGAAAATGGCTAAGTCCTTTGAACATACAATTATGACTTCGTAAACCTAGTGTTGGTTGGCAAGGAATCACCACCATTGATCTGAATAGATCGTGATCATTGATTGATGGTTATTCAAAGTTGTTGTGTCAGAGATATCCCTAGAGCTTCATGGGAAGGGCTCTGAAACAAAACTATCAGAGTGACACCTTTGAGAGGAAATCTCATGTACTGTGAGAATAACCCCGATGAAAATATCCCAAAGTTAGACTAGAGCAAGCCATAGATCTGTAAGTGGAAGGGATGAAATTAAAGACATTGATCATTATGGACCCCACTAGTAAGTTGGAAGAATGAGAGATGACAAGGAGCATCAATGTGAAGAGTCATGTCAATAGTTGTCTAGGTGAATGTATTTTAGCACGACCCTAGTTGGCTCAACGTTGACTGCTTTCAAAATATGACCTTGATGGATTCAGCAAATTCCTTTGATGATGTAGACGTGTGAGTCTAATGAAGGGATGCCAGAATGAAGGTTTAATGCCATGGATGACATGGATTATTAGTAGGAAAATTGGTGTGAGTTAAAGTGACTAGTGTCATTTACCCAAAGGTGGATGAGTTGAGTGGAGTATACCTGACGGGAGAACCTTAAGCTCTGATTCAATCCAACTCAGAGTCATTCCTAAACGTTTATCAGGAGATTGTGATTTATCCCTATGTCCATCCATTACTAAGAAGGGTATATTCCTCGATGCTCTGGTATCAGAGTAAGGAGACTGCATGATTTTTTCTAGCTCTGAACAGATGGCATTGAAGGGGAATATTCTTCGATACCATATCTATCGGAGTTAAGTCATAAGAGTACTATAAAGAGTCCAAGTGATGGCCCCAATTATTCTACTGGAGTGGACGCATTTGATGACATAATTTCACAGGCACAACATAGTCTTCATGGTGAAAAACAAATGTGCCAAGTTGTCACATGGATGCCATGTGTCAACAATTAGATAGGTCAAAGACCAAGGAATTTTAGAAAGCCCAAAATTTCGATCTAAGACTCAGTTTCGAATGAAACAACCATTGTTGGAAGGCTCTTGATGAGCAGGAGGTGATGAAGCTCCATGGAGGGGATTGAGATGACTAAGAAAAGCGATAATTACAATATCCCATCCCTTAAAAAGGAAACTTAGGGGGTTGGGTGTGTTACAACCTAATACCATAGTTATTGGTTCTAGATACCATACATGCATGACTATCACCATATTCATCAAGGTGAGGGTAGTAGCAACTTGTTCGCCAATCTATTTCGGTTCTTTTGTCACAAGAGTGAGAAAAAGAGAGTCCCTTAACTACCTTGGTAAGCTAACAAAGAAAAATAGAAATGTGGTTAGAAATTTAGTGAACCTACAAATTATAATGAAAAATACAAAGAAAGATAAGAATGACGAACAATGGAAGCTAAACTAAAAAACTATAAGAAAATGATGCATGGAATTGAACACATGGAATGGTTACCCAATAGAACTGAGTCTTTGAATTGAGTGCACCAAGAGGAGAAATATGGGACTATGAATCCCCTATTCCTCCTAAGTGAGGGCTCTTTGATCCCTAAAAAACTAGAGCTATCACTCTCTAATGGTGAGTTTACAATGATGAAAAATTACCAAGCCTTATCTTCACAAGAGGTGTAAATCTTGCACAATGCTACACTTGCTCAACCTATGGCTCAAGGGAAAGATGGATTTATTGAAGATAATTTGAACAACATAACAATGCGTACAATGATCCTCTATTTATAGGAGGATGGATAGATATTTCCCAGCTAGTTTCAAATGTGAGTGGGGAGGCCTTTGGAGGTACCTCCCATTCTTTCAATGATCCCAAGACAAAATTTTAGGGTGATTTTGGGGTATGGGAGAGATCCACTTCATCCCATAATTGGTTGAGGCTCGACCAAAATCATCAATGCTCCATTTACACATATGCATGGGTTGCTTGATTATCAATCGCATGGACCACACACTGTGCATGTTTTACGCTGTGTTAGCCCATGTGGATGTGCGTGCATTTTCGTTTTTGAATGTGCATGGAAATTCATAATATTTTTGCATAGTTTTGTGATCCGGGATCTTTTCATCGAGGAGAATTATTAAAGAATTGTATTAAATGAGCATAAATTGAAGTGCACCATAAAGAAGGAATAACTCAATAATGAAGAGACATAAGCAACAGATCTGAACACAAAAAAAATAATAATGGATTTCATCCCTGGTGGACTACGTATCTGGGTCCTGCTATCAAATGGGTAGGCCTTTTTATTAACTCATCAAAAGAATTTGGCAAAATACATAAGTATACCTAATTATGGAGTTAATCTGCAGAACCTTTGCTCATATTAGAAAAAAAACAACACCACTGAATTCATGGCATCGAATTACTAAAAAATGACTGTCTCCACGCCTTGATCTGAGTCTGGCACTTCCAGGCCCCTGAGAAATTTTGTCTCAGTTTTCATGCCTGCATCTGCAATTAATTCATGGGAACATATTTCAAAAATCATGACCTATCCATATGGCCGTGCCTTGGTATGACCCTGAAATCTGATAGAATTGGCTTCTTAAGTAATAACGGAGGGCAGATGTACCAACATAGTTGTTAGGCTAGTTGGTTGGCAGAGTTATATTAAAAGCATAATAGTTGGGGAAGGTCCCGGGGTCAAACCCATGGGATTCCTCTTTTGGCACTTTGTTACAACAAATCCAAATTTGGTGGCGACTGTTATATATGGGAGAGAGGTATTGGTTGGGCCAGATATGACAGAGATTTAATCTTGGCGGATCATTGCTAGTCTGCCGGACCAACTAGATTTCACAGATCTTGCCACTATTTTGGTGGATTGTCTTTATTACATATTTTTTTTATAAATTCATTTGTTAGCCCTCATTGGGAATTTCCCTGCTACCACGTGGAATCCCATGACTAGGCCACGTGGCAGCCACTCATCATCCCTTGCCACCTTCTTGCACAGTCACTTCCATGTCATCTTTGCCTAGTCATCTTGCCACGTCACCGAACATGTGGCTGTACGGTCTTCCATGTGGATGTATAGACTGCCACGTGGCATCTTTTCATTGGTCGACGGGTTTTCCTAAAAAGTCCAAAAATGAGTGACACGTGACAACCTCTAGTGTTGCCACGTCACCATGCTAACGTCAGCATGACATGTGTCACCCTCTGTGTCTACCACGTATAATGTACGGATGATGATGTCATCCATACTGGTTATTACGTTAGCAGTACAGACGTTCAATCATCCCTACTAACTAGGCTAGGTTGACCAAACATTTGACCGTGAATATCTTTTGATCCGTAACTCTGTTTGATGTCTGTTTACGCCATTGGAAAACTTGCGACGCACTCTTCGTGATAATGCCAATTTCACTGAGTTTTAAGGACTTTGAATTTTTTCCCTTTCTCTGTCTGCTAAGGCAATTATCAGCTTCCTGAGTTTCTTTTGCGAATTTTGATTTTTTTCCCA
The DNA here is from genome assembly GCA_010110895.2 of Picea sitchensis. NCBI lineage: Eukaryota > Viridiplantae > Streptophyta > Pinopsida > Pinales > Pinaceae > Picea > Picea sitchensis. The sequence continues at coordinate 116,196 of SNQJ01S0032788.1, read as the reverse complement.
TTGAGAGATTTTTGAACCACCAAAAGATTTCATCAATCAATGGATAAGTGAGGGAAGAGTTCCCTCACCTTTTCCTTCTCAATCCACTTTGCTTTGCTTGGATATGTCCACTTTAATCCCACTCGAAGATATTCAACATCACCCCTACGTGAACTCCTCGTCCCTCTATCCAGGATGATATCTTCCTTCAACTCATCCAATTACTCAGGAGAAAACTCATCAACTATAGGTATTGAAACTTCCTCAACTTGATCCATGATCATGGGAGGATAAAAAAGTTTCAAGTTTTCCATGTTTACAACTGAGTACATCTGCATATAAGGTGGAAGATGTAGATGAAAAATTGGTACCACTTTTATCCAAAATAGTGAAGGGTCCATATCGGATGGGCTTGAGTTTCTTTCCTTCACCCTTCAATCTCTCATTACTGATGTGAATCCATACCTGGTATCCAACTTGGAACTGATGATCAACCCTGTGTTTGTCATGCTGAGCTTTATACTGTGCTTGACGTTTCTCCAACTATTCGTTGACTGCTTGATGTACCTACTGGATCCTCTGAATGAACTTGCGGGCTCTTTCTTCATTTGAATCGACATCTATCCCATACATCAATTCCAAAGGGACCTTAGGAAAATACCCAAAACATGTCTTAAAAGGAGAACACATAGTGGAGGAATGTAAGGCTCGATTGTAAGCATGTTGTACATAGGGTATATCTTCATCCTGTTATCATGAAGTTGTCATGGGTCAAATTTCTCCTCAGGTTTTAATTTTTACCCATTAGTCTTTTTAAGTTTGTTTTAATTTTCTCTTTGTGATTTTCTTAGGTTAGTTTAAATAAATAAAGGTTTGGGACTTGGTTCACATTTTTGACCCACACCTATGTGGTTTATACCCTAGGTTCATTTTGTGGTTTATATCCTTGACTCATCACTTGAATTGAAAACTAGCACTATCAACCCCATGAATCCACAAACCTAACATGTCACTCCATCCATTCATTTTCTTGAACCTCTCCATTTTGTCACTTTGACTGTTAGGGAGTCAAATCAAACTTTGTCAAGTATGTTGCCAACTCACTAGTTGTTTTCGTAGCGCATCTTTGTACACTCTCCCTCTTTACCATCATTTGAAATTATGAAGCTGATGTCATGTCTTTTATTGTTTTCAGCACCCTTATCTTCAAAAGGAATATCGTGATTTGGTCATTTATGAAGTTCTAACTGTTTACCAAATTTGAAATCCTACTCCTAGCTCGGCGTTGTATAACTACTAGTCCAGACAAAGCTGCAGATTATGCTGCTACAAAACTAACTATCTAAGGTGAATTAGAGACTGAGGTGGTTGCAAACGACTCCAGGCTTTCTGTAGATCAACAATTATCAAGCTACAGTGCCTAGTTACTTTGTGAGCCATCCGAGATCTGTTGAATATCATTAAGATTTTTGTCTTATCTTTTGGTAGCACTTGGTGCTGCAAAATACAATTTCTCCCACCTACCAGCCCCTTTACCTTTGCTGCCACAAACTTCTTAGCCATATTCATACTAACATTTTCCTCCAATGAAATCAAGTCAATTTTATTCAGAGCTTTGAATTCCCATTTATCCTCTTGGCTCATGTTGTCCACACTGCACTACAAAAACCACTATTAAACTATGCTACGGATTCCCTGTTCCAGCGTTGCAAATTCCCTGTCAAACCAGTGCCATCTTTTATGCTCACAACTCTAGCATTAACTTTCCTTACTCACTATGTCATCCTATATTTTCATCTCAAAGTCTATTTGCAGTGAAGAGTTTAGGATCCCTTTCCTTTTAAAATGATGATGACACTATATGGTGGCCCTATGTTAGCTTAAAATTGGACAGTGCAGTATTCCTGGATATCATTTCTCAGAGGATCATTTCCCCCCATTTTTAGCCATCAAACCATTCCCTTATTAGTTCAGAAGTGAAATCCCTGTAAGACCAATTTAGGATCACCTTTAAAAACTTAAAGACTTTTCCTTTGTTTGGTTTCCTTACCTTTCATAGCATTACAGTACTTGGCCTCCTGCTTCTATCAATGGATACACCCCAACAGAAGAATTATCACAAGGGTGGGAGAGTGGTCAAGACTGAGCCTTCTGACATGCACCTATTTGATGTTGAGCCTATGATCAAGGAGGTTTTACAAAGGGTTGGTTGCCTATATTTCCATCAAAACATGCAGAGGGGACACCCTGAAATGGCAAGGGATTTTGCTTTAAACTTTGATGGCACTAAGACCAAGGTAGGAACCCTTGAGTTTGAGGTATTTGAGGCCACTATTGCAACAACCACTAATATACCCAACACTGGTGAGAGGTGGTTCAAATCTATGACTCTCAATGCATCATTTTCTAAGGATTTCCTAAAGATAGATTATCAAAAAGACAACTTGGCCAAGGGAGTGCCTAGGAGCCACTTTGTTGAGGGTTTTGACAAAATGTTGAAAGTTATTTAGAGGTATTTTACATGTGAGGAGAGATTCAACATGATCCACTGGTATCACATTAGGATCTTGCTACACTTCATAGGCAAGGATTTGATGAATATCCCTTTCTATATGTTTAGAAGTATGGGAAAAATGAATGATAGAGTCCAATCCAAGTCCAAGGCTGTGGACACTAGTGTTTTCCACTCTGGTTTGATTAGGATGCTTGAAATGGAGGAATTGAAGAAAATAAACCTTACTTGGGAAATGTTCATTGTCTCTGCAAATATACAGCTAGATGTAACCTCCACCCCTCAATCCAGGGTGCAGATCCCTTTTCCAGCTAATAATGTTGCCCAAGCAAAAACAAGCAAAAGGAGAAAGATAAAACCTATTGCCCAAGACAAAAAAGTTCCTAAGGAAATTTAAGAAGAGGAGAGGGAAGTCCATCAATCCCCACAAAGAGAATTTTCACCTCATCCTACACCTGAACTAGAGGAAGTTACTTCATCATCCAAAACCACAGCTAAAAAAGGGAGAAAATTGCATTTTCCTTCACCTGCTGCAGAAGCTAAGACCAGATTTAGGAGGCCTTTCACCAGAGCATCAGCCTACAAGGAATTTGTTGAAACATAAGTCATACCTAAGGCTTTAGTCCCAAATAAAGTTAAACGTAAAATTGACATTGTTGGGAAGCCTATTGAGGTCATGACCAAAGCTTCTATTTATAAGAAAGACAAAGGTAAGGGTGAAGCTACTGAGAAGCCTGTTGAATTCATAAACATTAGCACTCCCCCTGATAATACCACCTTCAAGAGATTGATCAGAAAACTCAGGGATGCAAGGAAGGAAGTTGCCCATTTGAAGGGAGAAATATTGACTTAGAGGAGGAAGATGAAGGAGCTCATGGATAATTATAATGAAACCCTTGATATGGATATATTTACAGCAAGCAGATTCTTTTTTCTCCATAGGGAACTTAAGACTTTGTACAGGAAAAAAAGAAGCATACTGTCACATAACAAAAAGATCAAATAAGAATTGTAGCCCTTCAAGGATGATCTAACCTAGAGGAATTTAAATGTTCTAGCACAAGTTGTAATAGAGAGAATTTCCCCTGCCAAAGAAAGAAATGCTCTTGTTACAGAGGGAAGTTCTCCTGGAACAAGGAGGAGTGCCAGATTGAGAAGATAAAATGGAGAGGATGAAAGATCCATTTTTTATGGTGATTAGGTTTTGCAAGCTTGAAGTGTTAATGGAAATATTATAATTTCACCTACTGGAGGAATCTACAGGATCATAATCCATCTACTAAGGCTTTTTGGGGTTTTTAGGATTCATTGCATGACATAGAAAAAAACACAGAGATTTTGTAGCGCCAAGTGCTACATAATGATCCAAATAGTCTGTTCTGTAAATGCGCTACCGCAAGCGCTGTGGAATCACCTATCGAGACAAAGAGTTATAGTTTGCTACAGAAAGTTGCTGCAGAACAATGTTACAGGAGGGCGCTACGAAATCTGTTATCGAATGCGCTATTGAAATTCATTGCAGAACAATTTTACAGAGGCAGGCGCTACAGAATCTGCTAGCAGTTGTGCTATGAAAAGATGCTACGAACTGGATGTTATAGTCAACAATTTCGAATTCATTGCCTCTTCTTGGCTTTGATGATTTGGAGGGAACCAAGGATCAATAGGTGGCATATGGAGCTCAGTACAAAGGCGTGGAGGACACATGGCACTAGAGGAGATGCGCCCAAGAAACAACAAATCATATCATTTATATCTTGTTAGAGTTGTTGCCAACAAGCTCCTTGATTCTAGCAGTCTATTAGATCCACTTGTACATATGTTAGATTAGTAGCTTTTTGTGGAGAATCCTAGGATATGAAGGCCAACTCACATCTCAAGTTGTTGTCTACTGTTTTGATTATAAATACACCAGAGGAATATTATGTAGGGTTCGAATGGTTGAGAAAAGCTCCCTCTTTTGTAATATTTTGGCTAAACAGAGCTATACTCTGGTTTATGTATGAGACCTAAGATATTTTGAATAATGGAAGTCAACCTCTTTTCATCATCTTGTTTCTTATTACTCTAAATTCTCATTATTGGATGATCCTTATGAGATGTTATGGTTGTGTTATAATAGGTGTTTGATTATAATGTTGCTATAAATGTTTTTTAGTGTTTTAAATTTAGTTCAAGAAGTTCTTGTGACTGAGTTTTTCTTCACCTAGCTGCTAGAAGGATTGATGCTTATAGAATACCTATCCACCTTCCTCACCAAGTCTTCTATATACTCACTTTTATTCTCAAACCACTCATTGAAGTTAGTTAAAACCTCATTTGCTTATGCATACTAGCCTAGTTTTTTTGTGTTAAAACATTGCTATGATGAGTTTTGTCCATTTGACCTTATATCATTAATCTACATTCACAAACCTATTTGATGGGTGTCGATCTTATCCTCTTGCAATCTGAGGGTGACTCTCATTGCTAAAACATCCCATAACTTGGGATTCTTGCTGCAGTAGCCTCGAAGCAAAGGTACCACTGTTTGGTTAATAACCTCTGTCTGTTCATTAGTCTGTGAATGGAAATCAGTGCTCCTCTTCAACTTGGTGTCCATCATTATCCACAATCTTTTCCACAAATCCCTAAGGAATCGAGTATCTTGATCCGAGATAATGGATGTGGGTAACCCAAAGTGAACCCAAACATACTGAAAGAAGAGATTAGTAGTTTGCTCAACAATGATCTACCTTTTACATGGAATTAAGATACACATCTTCTGAACCTATCCATTACAACATACAAATAGTCATGAACCCTTTTTGACATTGGTAAATCCCCTACAAAATCCATGGAGGTACTTTTCCATGGATGGGATGGAATAGGAAGTAGTGAGTATAGCCCCAATTTTCTATTAGTGGGCTTACAATTAGAACACATCACACACCCCTTTACATATTTAGTTACAACTGCTTTCATCCAAGGCCAGTAACAAAACCTCTGCAGATGAGCCATAGTTGTTCCTACCCCAAAATTTCTAGACATATCTTTCCAAGATGGTAGAGTAGTTTTCCTTGCATACAATAGTTCTCTACCTATGCACCATGGGTTAGCTTCTCAAATACTTTTTTAAAATATTCATCAATGGAATATTGTTCAACATAGCTATCATGAGATAAATAAGCATTCCTCAAAATAATAGAAGCAACAATAGGAGGTCTAGAAAGCATATCAGCTACCTTGTTACTTGTACCCTTTTTGTATTTGATTACCAAATGAAATTGTTGAAGAAAACCCATCCATCTGTAATGTCAAGATTGTTGTAGCTTGGTTTGTGCTTGAAGATACTGTAAGGGTTGATGATCTGTATGTATGATTGTTTCCTTCCATAACAAGTAGTTCTTCCATTTCTTTACTCTTTGAGATAATGCATACAACTCTTTATCATACGTAGGATAGTTAACAACAACTTGGTTAAAAGTTTCAGAGTGGTAACAAATAGGCTTACGATATTTCATCAATACTGCACCCATGGCGTACCAACTGGCATCTGTCTTGATATCGAAAGGATGTTGAAGATTCAACAGTGCTAATACTAGTGTGCTACTGATCTTTTCCTTCAAAGTGTCGAAATCTTTTTGTTGCTTTCCTCCCCACTGAAAATTTTTCTTCACATTGGTTAAGGCATGCAAAGGAGCTGCAATAAAAGAGAAGTTTGAAATTAATCTCCTCCAATACTGGACTACACCTAAGAAGCTTCATACTTTGGTTAAACTTTTGGGCTCAGGCCAATTTACGATGACATCAATCTTGGAAGGATCAATTTTCAATTGTCCTCCTCCTATAATATGACCTAAGTATACAAGTGGATTCTTACCAAATTCACTTTTAGACAATTTTACATACAACTTTTCCCTTTGCAATGTATCCAATACTTGCTTTACATGCCTTATATGCTCACCCCAAGTCCCACTAAATATAAGAATGTTGTTTAAATATACAATCACAAAATCATCTAGAAATGACCTAAATACATCATTCATCACACGCATGAAGGTTGTCGGAGCATTACAAAGCCCAAACAGCATAATGAACCACTCAAATAATCCTTGTTTAGTTTTAAAGACATTTTTCTATGCATCCTGTTCTACAACCCTGATCTAATGGTATCGACTGCACAAATCCAACTTAGTGAAATAAACAACATTCTTTAATTGATCAAGTAAATCATCTATACGAGGAAGGGGGTATCATTTTTTCACCCTGATTTTATTTAAGTCACGGTAATCAACACACATTCTCCATGTGCCATCCTTCTTTGGCACCATCACGATCAGAGAACCACCAGGAGATGAGTTGGGCCTGATGACCCCTTGATCCAATAAGCCTTATACCTGCTTTTTGATCTCTGTCATCTAGACAACTGACATCCTATACATGCCCACATTAGGAAGAGGAGAATCTTGCTGAAGATGTATTTCATGTTGGATTTCCCTCTTAGGAGGTAATCCATCTGGTTCCTGGAAAATATTATCATACTTAGAAACAATATCAATTAATTATTTCCGACATCCTTTTCCCTTACGACCATGAGTACATATCTCTTATTAGTTTTTATGAGTCTCTTAATTTGTCCTGCACTAACAAGTGTTGTGTTTACCCTCATGTTGTGGGCTCTAACAATGTAATTCCACTCCCCCTTTAGTAAGGGGATATTTGTTCTCATGATGAAAGAAGACTACTTTTCTATCATAAAGATAAGGACTCCCAAACACTATGCCACATATATCTACAACATCCAAATCCACTTCGTCAATCAACTTTGAAGCAATAGAAAATCTGACCCTACATTGCTTGGTGACATTAAGTTTTGTTTTATCACATACCCAACCAAGAGGATAAGTCTTTGGATGTGGTTTAGTTTCAAGACCCATATTTTTGACAAGTGCTTCAGATATCAAGTTTACTTGGGAACCCAGATCAAATAATGTATCTATCTTAGTGTGATTAGATAAAACTCTTATATGAAATAATTCATTCCTCTTTCTTTCATCATCATGAGAGTCATTATTGGAATTTGAACTAGCATTAAGGGAATCTTTACCTTGTACTCCAACTATTGTGATCTTTCCTTCGTCTCCTAAATCAGAACCAAGATCTTGTTGCACTGTAGAAACGATCTTTGTCTTTCCATTTCCACCAAACTGTTTCAGTCTCTTCTCTGGATGTAGTTTCCAATAATGTTCATCATCATGACCACTCTTCTTGCAATGAGTGAAAGATGGCTTTCTTTCTTCTCTCTTTATAGTGGGGGTCTTTCTGTCCTTCCTTTTAAACTTCTTAAACTACTTATGTGGGAGATTGGAAGGTTTGTTTGTGGGATATTCTTGAACATGCTTTCCCCTGTTCTCAAGGTGAGTGGCTTTCACACAAACTTCGTCAAGACTGGTGAGGTTAAACAATAGTAAAGTATGACGAATATAACTGTGAAGTGCGCCAATATACTTCATTAAAGTTTCATAAGAATCCAAAGGAATGTTTATTGCAAGAGATTTCTTCCTAAGTTCTTCTATGAAACTTTGTACAGTTTGACCCTTAATTTGTCTTAAAGTTTTCCATTCCATCATTTCTTTATGTAAATAACCTAATGGATAAAATTGCTTCCTTATTGCTGATTTAAATTCCAACCATGAGGAAAGAAGATTACCACACTTAATTTTGTCCTGAAGTTTTCTCTCCCACCATACGAGAGCAGTGCCTTCTAACCAAAGAGAATCCAATTGCACTTTAACTTCCTCTTCATCAATTTGTTGAAAACGACAATATACTTCAACCTATCGGATCCAATTATCTATATTTTCAGGATTAGAATCTCTATTAAACATAGGTAAACAAAATTTTACATCAATCTTTAATAATGGTTTCTTAAAAGAAATTTTATGGCTAGAATTATGAGAATGATGAGAGGAAGAAGATATTGAACTTGATGGTGAAGATGGAGTCTCAAGAGGTTCTCCTCCATCTCCTTGATCACTAAAGCATTATCATCTTCTTGTGCTTCCTCTTTCTTCCATTTCTTCTTCATCCTCTTCTCGTAGTCTCTAAACATTCGCTCGACCATTTCTGACATGTGATAAAAGACCATATGGAAGTTTTTATCATGTTTATCACACTTGTCCTCTTTGTCCATTTTCTTCCTTCAGGATGCACGAACAACTTTAGGATTGAAAGGCTTAAGAGTTCCTTCACCCTGCTTATGATTGTCCCTAGTAAGCATTCACACTCAACAATTCAAGTCAAAGATGAATTCTCTTATACCTGTTAGCTCCCAAAATGAACTCGTCCCTATGGTCGCATTTTGTGGTGGATAGCATGGCTATTGGTAGTTTTCTCAAATTTATTTTGAGTTTTTCTAGCTGCAAGACTTAGGTTTTGATTTTTGTCTTAGAAATAAGACGACTAATAAAGGTCTTCTCTTTAAAATTTTCATAAAATTCTTTCAACATCTAACGTGTGTTTAAAAGATGAGTGTTATCTGGTGAAAGTGGTGACTTTCAATAGCTAAGGAGCATCTCTCATAGGTCTATGCACAGGTGAAAGTGTTGATTTTCAAAACATCCAAAGAAGCATTGTCGCGGGTTGTGCGTTGGTGAATGTGATGACTTTCAACAGCTAAGGAGTATTTTTTGCGGGATTGTGCGCTGGTGAAAGCGGTAAGTTTCAACAGCTAAGGGGCGTTTTCCATGGACCGTTGGATGGAGAAAGTGGGAATCATGTGCGCTTATCCACGTTTCAAAAATGAAATGATGATGAGATCAACTCATGTCATGAAATCAAGAAAGACACGCTGGTGAAAGTGGATAATCATGAAAACTCGAGTTCCATGTCCAAGTCGGATTACAAATCGGATCTGGTTCAGAAACTCACGCTCCATAATCATGGCGTCGGGGATGGCAAGTTCAAATCCATTAGCACAGGTACAGAAGCTGTACTACCAAGATGACAACATCAAATCAGATCATTGCTTCCCTATCACGCATCGTTCACGAATGTTGGTTAAGTTTCTAATGTTAAAAAACAGAGCCGACTCCTGAGTGCTTTCAACAGTGCAAGACCTCAGCTCGAATATCAGTTTCCTGTGTTGTGTATGTAGAATTGTTTGGGATTTTGGGTGACAGAATGGTGAGGAGACGCAGTGGGTCTTTATTAAGAAAAGAGCTGGACAACCTATCTTTCCTACAGATGCATCCAGAAGTCCAGAAACACTTCTCAAACGCAGGTTGCATCCAATTTGTTGAGAGGTTGTAGAACGGTTGTCACCAGTCGACAGCAGAGGCTTTTGCCAAAACTTTTGATGGGAATAAGGCTCATGTGGGGTCCTTGGAGATCATTGTAGATGAAGCTGCCATTGCTGCAGCAACCAGCCTACTAAGATCGGGCCAGAGTTGGTTCAAAACCACTGCCACCAAAAACTTAAACTTTGGAGCTTATTTGAAGGAAGAGTTCAAGCATAATGCATGGAAGAAGAGAATACCAGTTTCACATTTAGAGGATGAATGGCAGGAGCTGTTTAAGGGCATCCAATTATACATAACCTCGGAGGGCAGGTATGACAAACTCATGATGTATCATTTTAAGCTCCTAGAGCATTTCACAGGTAAAACTCTCCTCAATTTACCTTTTTTCTTACATAAGAGTTTAACTAAGGTCTGCAAGAAAATAAGGGCTCAACCCATAAGCATGAAGAATACTTTGTGTCACTTTGGCCTTATTAAATTGATCATTCTGGAGGAATTAAGACAGCAGGGAAGGAGCTGGAAACATTTTTTATTTTGGGAGGGCTTTGAAACACAGACTCAACCTGTAAATGAGCAGGGGAAAGGTTCAAAGAAACAGTTGACTCCTCAAAGCAGTTCGAGGAAAAGGAGGACCCTGCCAGGACCTCCAGAAGATAGAATCTCTGGAGTGAAATCCCACAGGTCAAAGAAAAGGTTAAACTTTGAAACCACTACAGAGAAGCCTACATAGCAGCCTACAGAGAAGAGAACAAACATATTAAACCTTCCCTACACAAACTCAGAACCAGAGNCAGAGGAAGGAGAAACATCAAAGAGCTCTAAGTCAAAGAAAACTCAGAAAATCAAGCATCTTAAAGAGGTAATCACTCAGCAAGAGGTCTTGGAACGGGTAATCAAAGAAAGGTACAAGAAGTTGTCTGATAACTTCGCAAAAACCAATGTTGCGTTTGAGAGATTGAATCGGGAAAGTGTTAAAGAGAAGAAAAGAAAGCAGAAGATCACCAAAGATTACAATAGTCTATGGCGGCTTGCCAAATGCCTTAAAAGGAAGATAAGAAGATTGAAACAAAAATAAAAGCAAAAGTCCCACCCAGATTTGAAGGTGCTTGCTTAGGTTGTTGTAAACATGCAAGGGGAGAAATAAAAAACACATTGAATTTTGTTGAAATCGCATTTTGGAGGTGAAAGTCCATTTTTGGCTCAGACAGAACTTTCACCAGCACAAAGCAAAATTTTATGACATGTTAGCTGGTGAAAGGCAACGCTTTCACCAGCTAACCAACGAATTATAAAGCCCGTTAGCTGGTGAAAGCAGGAAGAGCATTTTTGGAAGCCAAGGACAGAACAGGTCAATTTTTACAGATTATAAAGAGGCTCCAGAGTATCAAGGGGATATCAGATTTCATGCAAAGGACTTAGCATCAGAGGTTTGAGAGAATTTTGGGAACCACATGCAAAACAATTTTCCTCAAAGATCGACTATGAACATTGAATAAATCCAACTGTCAAGACAGGTGTCCTGCCATGTTTCATTACATCGCAGATTCCAGGAGCTGAAGGATATAGATGGCGAATTTTTGAGATTGGAGACAATCCAAATGATAGTTTAGTTGTTAAATCTTTATTATCAAGTTGTTTAGTTGCATTTGAATTGCTATTTTTAAACACAGATCCATGTTTTTAGGATCTGTAAAACTGATTGTAAGAGGCTATAAATGCCTATTTTTGCTAAGAGACAAGGGTTCAAACTGGGAGATATTTTATGCTAATGTATAGACTCTTTTTGTAGAAATAAAGTTCAGTTTCCTTTCGTTTTCAATATCAGAATTGTCCATCTCTCCTTTTCTGTACTTTGTTTCAGTTTATTTTAGTTCATGAAGACTGTTATCTCTTTATTGAGCTCATAGACTTGAAATTAAAGGATTTCTCTTTATCTTGTATTAAGCCCTACATACATTTGTATTGGCAATCAAGAATAGTGTTCTCCATCCTCTCTTTTAATTACTTGATCTGATTATTGTTTTCTGAAAGCACTATATCTTTAGATGTGTGATAAGTTGTTTCTTACATAGATCATTAAAGACCCCATTGTCCCAAACACATAAAAACCATTATTATTAAGGTACCAAGCATCCTTAGTCTACAACCCTAAGGAGTTTCTTGGAGTGATAACAAATTGGCACCATTGCCCGGGGACATGAAATTCAAGCTCTGCTCTCCTGGGATATGACACAGAGTTGATCTTTGATGATAGACAAAGATTAGACATTTTCAGTTGGTTGTAATCATCTATCTAGCGACTCCACAAGTTCATCCTGGTTCCTAAGAGGATCAGTACTAGGGCTAATCCTCAAGAATCACCTGCCACGCCAGTGTCCAATCCAGAATTAATTCTCAGAAAGTGAAAGACGATTCAAGGTCAAACTTCAAGATCAGATACAAAAGGTAATCCTCTTTTCAGTTCTGGAAAATCTACTACAGAAAAATTTGAGTTCTTTTCAGAGAACGCTGATGAAAAAACAGTTGTAAATACTGTAGAAGAACAAACTCTTTTTGATCAATAGAAAAATCCTAGTGATGATAAATTGATAGACTATAATTTGATTGAAAAAACATCTAAGACTTTAGAAAGAAGCCACAGTTCTTCTTCCCTTGAGTCTTTCCACTCTCAGCAACAAGAAGATCATTTGAACATTTATACTAGCCTCCTTGCTGTTGAACATCTCCTCCAAGAGATAACTTCTAAAGGTGAAGAAAATTTAGCTGGACAGCTTGCAAATTTTTACAGAGCCTCTTATCAAACCTCTTTCCCATTAGAAGATTCACCTCTTTCACATTCCTCTAGTGTTGAAGACTTGAAGAAGAAACTCTCATTTTCCCCACCTCTGATAGTCATGGCTGCACCACCTCCTTTGACCAAGATGCAACAAATCCTAGCTGCTAGGTATGCACCACTCATATTGCCAAACCCAGTAGCAGCCATGCCAATGGGAGACTATCATAAATATATGCCTAAATTCATAGGCGAAGGCAATGTGTCTGCTGAAGAACATATTGAGGCTTTTTATAGTTATGCAGAGAACCTTAATATTGAAGAAGAAGATGTTTGGACACGAGTCTTTGTCCAAAGCCTAGATGGCCAGGCTAGAAAATGGTTCAAAGAACTCCCTGTTGGTTCCACTACCGGAATCGAGCAATTGGATGAGACATTTCTGAAACATTGGGGTGACAGAAGAGATTTTTTCTACTACATCACAGAATTCGGAAACTTGAGGAAACAAAGTAGTGAGTCAGTCTCATATTTCACTAAGAGGTTTAATTGGATGTATGGAAAAATACCAGTTGAGATAAAATCGTCAGATGCTTCTTCCAAGATCACATATTCTGATGCTTTTGATTCATATTTTTGTTTACTGTTAAGAGAAAGGAGGTCACCAACATTATCTCTCATGCAAGATGCTTCCCTTGAGTTGGAATCAAATATTCTAGCCTCCCAGAAGTGGAAAGGAGATTCTGATAGGAGAAGGCCAAAGAATGAGGCTTCATCTTCATCAAATGCTAATCCAAAACTTGATAAAATGGCCAATATGCTAGAGTCTCTAATATCTGAGATATCTAAGCTCAATATAGAAAATATACAGCCTGTGAAGGGAAGAGGCACTTATGATTCTGTAAATAGAAATCTGAATCAAAATCCAAATAACTTCAGAAGAAATAATCAGCCAACTCAGATCTTGCAAAGAGAAAATAATTCTACTAACGATCAGAGGATAAAGGTCCCTCTTCAAAATGTGGTGATGGACGAAGAAAATGGTGAAGATCAAGAATATGGAGAAGGTGACATTCATTGTGTTGGAGAAGAGACAGGGAAATCTTATCTAACAAAACAAGACTATGAGGAATCATTGATGACTGAACAGACAGAAGATGATCTTATGGGGGATGGCATTTTCACAACAAAAGATAAGAATAGATATAACCTCTGATCCAAATCTAATACTGCTCAACAAGATGCACCGGCCTCTCCTAAAAAGAGCACAGCCCCTGTTAAGCAAAAAGATCAAATATCAGAAGATTAGCAAGCAAATTATTCAAAAGCGAAAGCATCAGCTCCTCCCAAGAAGACTGTTTCCCCTGTCAAGCATCAAACTCCAGAGAGCCAGCCTTCTGTTGAACAACAAAGAAATCAGGAATCCCCTTCAAATCAAGTAAAGGTTTCTGATAAATTTGTTGATAAAGTTCCATATTCTTTTAATTTTGAAGATGAAATACAAAAAATTAAGATTCCTATTCCTCTAGTCGAGCTGATGAAAAATGAAATGTTCAAAAAGGATATCCTCAAAACTCTAGATCCCCAATCTGTATCCCTTTCTGCCGATATCCTCAACATATATGATGATAAGCCAACCATTACTCTAGGCCAAATGATAGAAGACAGAGATGAAAGTTGTCCTCCCTTTTACATCTCTTTAAATATTCATGAGAAAACACTGCATAACTGTTTGTTGGACTCTGGTGCCTCGGACAATTTGATGCCAAAGGCAGTCATGGGTGAGCTTGGGTTGGATATCACCAAGTCTTATCATGACCTTTTCTCTTTTGTTTCTCTAAAAGTCAAATGTCTTGGGATGATTAAGGATTTGGCTGTAACCTTAACCCAAGCATTAATGAAGACTATGGTGATGGTTATAGTGGTGGCCGATATACCTACCAAATTTGTATGCCTACTATCAAGATCGTGGATGAAGAGACTAGGTGGCACTCTTCAAATGGATCTCTCCTATTCTACTATCCCTGTTTTCGGAGGGGTGAACAGAAGGCTATATAGGGAATCCCAGTTGGCATATGTAATCAGTGACGAGAAAAATCCATCCAATCATCCTATCTATTCGGTTGACACAGGTATGGGATCTTATATTTTGCAAATTGATGATTCACTGCCTGATACATTGCTGCTCAGAAAACCCACAGATCAGATCACAACTCATCCCACAGAAACAGCAGAAGAAGACCTTTGGTCCATGTTCTTTGATGGTGCTTGCACTAAAAAGTCAGTTGGAGCAGGAGTGGTATTCATTTCTCCTTCTAAGAAAACTTCTCATTCATCCTTTAAACTCGATTTTAAAGTGACTAATAATATTGTTGAGTATGAGGCACTACTTTTGGGGATGAATGCAGCCAAAGAGAGAAGCATTACAAAATTATAGGTGTTTGGAGATGCAGATTTGATTATCCAGTAGGTGAATAAGTCTTTTCAAGCAAAGCATGTCAGGTTGAAGGCATACAGAGATGAAGTGTTGAAGGCGATTGACGATTTTGCAGATTTTAAAATTTCATATGTACCTAGAGCGATGAATGAATTGGTTGATTCATTAGTTGTGTCTGCTTGTGCATTCATACCCCCTCTGCCTCATAAATTAACTTACGAAGTTCAAGTTAAATATAGGCCCTCTCTTCCTGATGATGTAAAATTTTGGAAGGTTTTTGAAGACGATGCTGAACTCACTAGATTCCTTGCAGTGATAGATGAGTTTGCAGATCTGTAGATTGATCAGGAGAACGAACATGACAATGAAATTGAGGAGCCAAAGTTCAAAAGAAAAATCGCAGCACATGAAATAGTTCAGTTGTCTACCAACATAATTCCTAAAGGTTTGGTCCTGTTGGAAAGGCTATTCGATAACAATGATGTGGCTATCAAATTGCAAAGAGGGGAAGAAGATTCAGAAGTTTTGCAGTATAATGTGGCTAGTGAGAAAGATCCTAAATATGCCAACTTAGCCTCACATTTGATTGAAAAACAAAGGTTTAATTATGGAGAATTGCTAAAGGAGTTTGCAGACCTCTTCGCTTGGCAGTATGATGACTTGAAGACTTTTGACACAGAGGTGATTCAGCATAAGATTCCCTTGAATAAAGACACCAAACCATTCAGACGGAAGCTTAGATATTTCAACCCTTTGTTGCTGCCTACAATGGAAAGGGAAATTAAAAAATTGTTGGATGCCTGCATCGTCATTCCCCTCAGGTATTCAGAATGGATTGTGAATCTCGTACCGGTCAGGAAGAAGAATGGGGAGATCAGACTCTGCATCGACTTCAAAAATTTGAATAAGTGCTCTAGGAAAGACAACTACCCTTTGCCTAAAATGGAGCATATTTTGCAGAAGGTGTCAGGATCAAAAGTGATGTCTTTTATTGATGGTTTTTCCGGATACAATCAGATTGTTGTCCATCTGAAAGACAAAGAAAAGATTGCCTTTACCACTCCATGGGGTATGTTTATGTACAAGAAGATTCCCTTTGGATTGGTGAATGCAGGGGCGACATTCCAAAGGGAAATGGACATTGCTTTCGTTGGGGAGAAAGATAAATTTGTCCTGATTTATCTCGATGATATCACCGTTTTCTCAAGCAAACACGAACTTCATTTGCAGCACTTAAAAAGGACGTTTCTGAAATGTCGAAGGTATGGCATTTATCTTAATCCAAAAAAATCAAATTTTGCACTTAAGGAAGGGAAATTACTTGGGCATATTGTTTCAGCTGATGGGGTAAAAATTGACCCAAAGAGGGTAGAAGAAATTAAAAATCTGTCTCTTCCTAGATCAAAGAAGGACATTCAGTCTTTCCTTGGGACTATAAACTTTGTCAGAAGGTTTATAGTAAATTTTGTTGAACTCACAAAGCATATCACTGCTATGTTGAGAAAAGACTCTGAGGTAAAATGGACTGAAGCAGCCAAACATTCATTCAATGCCATCAAGGAAGCCATCACAACAACCCCTATTTTGATCAGCCCCAATTTCTCCAAGGTATTTTACATTTTTTCATTTGCTTCAAGTGATACGATCGCAGCAGTACTCTTGCAGAAAAACATTGATGATTAGGAATAGCTAGTTTCTTTCTTCAGTAAGGTCTTGAGGGACGCAGAGTTAAAGTATGAATTGTTGGAGAAACAAGCTTATGCACTTGTAAAGTCATTGAAAGCTTTCAGAGTTTACATTCTTCGGGCAAAGGTAATAGCTTTTGTTCCCTCCAGTTCAGTTAAAGATGTGCTTGTCCAAACTGACATAGATGGAAAAAGGAGTAAGTGGATAGCAAGGTTGATTGAATTCAATATTGAAATTAAACCAGCAAAACTTGTGAAAGGGCAAGGCCTTGCCAAACTTCTAGCAGAGGAAAATTGCAGGCTGCTCGAAATAAATTTGGTGAGCATTAATGCAAAAAATGTTCAGTCTTCAGAGGATAAAGAGGGTGAGAAAATGCAAGTCTCAGCTCACTTAGCTAATTGCAAATGGTACAGTCATATTATTCAGTTTCTACAGACTTTATCAGTCCCATCAAATTTGAAAAAGACTCAAAGAAGGGCTTTGAAGCTCAAAGCTATAAATTTCTGCATCAATGACAACTTGTTGTTCTGGAAAAATCCCATAGGTTTATTGTTGAGGTGCATAAACCAAGAAGAGGCAGCTAAGATCATGATTGAATTTCATAATAGTGAATGCGGGGGACATCACTATTGGAAAAC
>SNQJ01S0032788.1:82800-93284 GCA_010110895.2 Picea sitchensis | reverse complement strand
AATCAGAATTGGTTGAGGTAGTTGAACCACCTCATTAGTTAAGTTAACTAAAGACTCAACCAAATTTTTAGTTAGGGGGGAAAAGTAATAAACATAATAAGGGTTATAAATAAATAATAATTAGTAGGTGGGACCCCTTGTGACTCCCTTTAGCTCATAACAATCATAACATAACTAGTTAGTTAAGAAAAACACACCTCCTTGTGAATCCCATCATCATTAACATTTGACAATTTAGCTCATGATATTTGAAATTATTNACTCATATATCCAAAAATAAAACATGTAGTCCAAAAACTTTTGAAGTCAACTCTCATCAACAATAGATAAAATAAAAAATCAAAAGCCATATTTCCCACTCTGAAATGCAATCTTTCCTTGATTGTTGCTATCACCTTTCGATTTTCCTGAATTTTCCTTTGGCTATGCTGAGACTTTAGGCCTAATCTCGTTGATCACGTGGGAACAATCGTCCCTCAAATGCATCCGGGAAGACACAGATTTGTCAGAACCATTGGAGGGTGAGGAAGGGGCAACAGTGGCTTTTCCTTTGTTAAGGGCATGGTGGGCCTTGGTTTTCAACCTTTTTCTAGCATGAGAGGACTAAAATGGTGAGTGGATAGGTGCATCTTGGGAAATATGGTTAACAGGCAGGGGAGTAGGTAAGGAAAAATTGGGATAGCCATGATGTTGAGAGACTGCAAGGTGGACTATCTCTTGCCATCCGTCATTTTTAGGGACCTTGGGTTTCAATGAGAGATGAGGGGGCACAAGAATACTAGGGGCTTGTGGAGCTTGGAAAGGAATCCTTTCAGACCTAGTTTGGACTATTCCTTTCCCAGTCCAATTGAAAAATCTGGCCTAAAACAACTGGCCTAACTCTTGCGAGTCAACATCAAAGTGTATGGAGAACCTTGGCCTTCTTGGGCCTCTGTTCCAATTACCTCTCCCTCGGTTGCCTCTGTCATGTCTACCTCGACTGAAGAAACTCATTCCTGCATGCATGATTGATTATAAAATAGTCCTTTTAACAACCATACATGATAACTCTTTAAAAATATGAAATAGATTTTGGGTCAGCAACATATCAGGCTCATGCAATCCAATCCATAAAAATTGTGTAACTATCATCAATGAGAAGGGGGTGAACAAAAGGTTCTGGGATATGCGAGGGGCCTGTATTTACCGAAAAATGATAAAATGAGGGGGAAAGAAACTCAATTATTGCTCAATACCACAACAATCAACTATAATGAAACCAAAGAGAACACCACTGTAATCCAACGACCTTGAACTGCTTTAATACATAATTTTTCTTGACTGTAATTAACTTTTAGAAAAGGGAGTGAAAAATGAATGTGGGAAGGCGAGGGGGTTGTAATTAGCGGAAAGAGAAATAATGGTAGGGAAAGAGAGTGATTACTGTTAATAAAATTAATTAAATGATCCATAAAACCATTCTGTAAAAAGAAATATACCAACCAAATCAACACTGTGACCCAAAAAACCACTACTGCGTATAATTCAAACAACTTTGTGCATTAACTTGCTCACTGTTTGAAATCAAATACTTAACACAGTGTCATCAAACAAGACAATGTGCATTCCAAAACAATCTGTAGGGGAGTTCTGTTCCTCTCATTTATCCATTTAACATTTTAAGCAATTTCCAAATGAATACACATTCAATTACTTTCACTTTGTTCAGCACTAACCCATCAACCACTGCCAATTATTTTAATCATCAAATACAGTTATAAAAGTCGTGCTTGATTCTGTGTTTTAATTCATTTAATAATTAAATTTCAATGAGGTTATATTGTTACAACACCCATGCTTATCACTGTTGAAATGCATGATATCCATTAAACATAAATAGTGGATAGTCAACACAATGATCCATATTTAACTTGCAAGATCCTGACTTGTCATTTAAACACCTAGATAATAAATCACCGCTTCAACTCACACTATGCTGTGAAATACACAACTATTCGACAAAATGCAAGTGTATTTCTGTGACTGTACAGGTCCAATTTCCTTTGACTCTAAACATTCAAAATGTTGGGCTATCCAACACAACAAGGCAACAACAACATACCCTATCTCATAAAACAAGTCGATCAAAATGCAACAAAGCCATGTTTTAAAAAAAAACTCTATGACTATCTCTAGGAGCGCAACCAAAAATATCCATAGCATACACGGTGGATAACCATGCCATAACCACCACAATGCAACATTCCATTTGACAATTTTAAAACACACAGTCACAGTATCATTAACTCAACCTATCGTGTCAAGCTATCAATCCAATACAAGGAGGCAACAACAATATTGCTCACATTAATCAAACTGTAACAAAACCATACTGTGTAACAACTTGTGCCCATCCTTGATGATGCAATCAAATAACCATAACACATATAGTGGATGGAAATTCCATAGTCATCCTAGTTTCAATAACCACTTGGCCATTAAAAACACAATAATCATTGACTCATGGTTTAGGAACGCTACACATATCAATGCATCACGCGTGAAACATCTTTAATCAATTGTAAACTAATGTCGAGTTAACATTTCGATAACTTCAATGCAAAAGACAATGAATGTGTACCAACCCCAATCTTCAATCAACCAATTTCAATGCTGAGCTTATTAATTTGATAATCATAAAAACTGATAGCAGTGACTAAGTGTTGATAAGAAAGACACTGTAAGGATAATCGATAAGAAAGAAATAGTGTTAATATGTCTTCGAAGATAGGGTGACAATCCCTATGATAGAGGAGGCTATGAATAGAGGAGAAAGGCTCCATTTGTCCTTGTAATGATACTTAGCACACGCAGGGTATAACCCTCATGGCTCTCCAAGTCAAACAACTAACAACGTCGAGAAGAATAAATATGAACCACTACGCGACCATTGGAATCATGAAGTAACCCCAGTACCCAAGTGAATAATGTGTAGTGACACAGGGCATTTCAAACTCATGAAAACCCCATAGAAGCCAAGACTGGGTATGGTGATACAATGCGTGAAGGCAGTCATCCAGTCTAGACCAAATGAAACCCTTCACTAAACTGACAAGGATGAGAGAGAGCCTTTATGGCTGCTAATACTCAGAACGAACCAATACACTATAACTTCAGACATTATAGCAGAGAAAGCCACCAACAATTCATTCCAGAAAAAATCACAATTTGCATAGTTTCCATACTTAAGGAAAAACAAAAACCCATACATTCGAGCCAATATCTACCTCATAACCAGAGCAGACTCGTGGATGGGAAAACAAAATACATACCTATAATCAAAGCACCTTAAAACACGAGTTAGCTGAGCAGTTCTCCCTCTTCTTGAAATTCAGAACATAACCACAACAACACAGTTGAACAATAGCCCAATTAGGGTGGCGGCCAGTGGAGGGAGTAAGGGTGACATCCAGTAAATGCATGTTGCCTCCATCCCCATTCCATTAATTCATTAGTACATGCTAGAAAGATTCCCATTAACTCAATTAATTAAACCATGTATCGAAACCATCACCCACTAAAACCAATAGTGCGACCCATATCAAACTTATGACATAACATAAATCACCACTTCATATAACTCAATCAAATCACATAACCATTAACCTTCTAGCAAGGATTTAATCATAATCATTTTAACCTTCATGCATGTAGTGTAGTGTATTTGCATAGTTAGATCCCTTTTCCTTTTGCATTTGTTATATTGTTTTTGTCTTTTTCCAACTGCTCTTTATGTATTGTTACTAACATGTCTGTTGTAGATGTGTCCCAAGAATAGATAACAATGGTGTCAATGAATAGCGTAGGCCGTTGTAACACAAAATTAGAGCTTAGAACATAACATGCCTTATTCATCATTTACTTGTCACACATAGAACCAACACATAATAAACCCAATCCATTGCTAATAAAAACAAGATCTCATCAACCATGTAAGCAGTGTCGAACAGTAGCACAAAAATCAAATATGAACAAGATCTGATCTCCAATATACAAGGGGGTCCCACCTACTAGTATTATTTATCTTTATAATAATAGGCTTTAGCAACTCTTTGTGGATGAAAGTTCGTTGTGATTTTAATAGTTAACAAACTTGCGACCTCACAGGGAAATTTGTTTTCAAACATATTTAGAACTCAGAACTCATGGTTTCGTAGACCAAGAACAGCAGGTTAAGAAGACATAACCAGGAATATTATGCAATAGGGGGAAGTGAGCGGATTTAATGGAAAAATGACCGGGAAATTGGGAATAACTCATGAAAAGTATTAAGTATGAGGGCTTTTACCAATGTATGCATAATAATTCAACCGAAATCTGTTCTTAACTTCAAGGAGAATTTTTTTTGGAATTGCTCTTAAAAATCTCAATGGATGAAGAAATGGCAAGAAGAAGCAGGAGATAACCAATTCTTAATAAGACAACAGTGGAAATATATAACAATTTCAAAGTTGCCTTCAGAGGAAACATCATAACAACTGTGTAAGATTGACTGTTATGGACTAACAATGCTTTGCATGAGTGTCATTGTGGCATAATTGATCCAACATCCTATTTTGACCAAATTAACTAAAAGATGATAGGAAACAAAATCATGACAGAAGAAAAATTCAAAAAATTAAAACAACAGTAATAAAAGACAGAAATGAAAAAGAAGCAAGAAAAGTTTTAACCCTAAAAATAGAAGTCAAATTACCGTAAAGCGGAAAAGAGAAGCACAAAAATGAAAGCAGAGCTAGGTTACTAGTATATAGAAAATCCAATCAGCATTAGAACTTTTCATGTTGGTCCCTCACAATATTTAAAGCAAGAACAGTTAGTGTTGTAGGAAAACAATTGCTTCTATAAATCCTTTAAAATGTAAGAGTTAGTGTCCAAGACAAAAGAAATTTTGAAAGGTCCCATAAACAACACTTGGAACTCTGATGTAATTATCATCCCCTTGACACACACAATTAGATCATCAAGATAGAGATGGATACTGGACGATTCATCAAAAATTGTGTGTATAGGTATTTTAAAAGCGTTACTTGGATCAAGTAAGCTAGAAAAGAGGGATTTGTAATACATGGTACCCCAATTAGTGATAAGAGCGGTTTTGTGAGCATCTTCCATTTTTACCTTGATTTTCTTACAACTCAAAAAACCTGTCAAGTAAGGGCCTTCACTGTGAATCTACAACCTGCTGCAGAACCATTTCCATACTGGGAGGAGGAAAAGGATTTCTCATAATAGCTTGCCTGCAAGTTTGAAAATTAATACAGGTTCTAATATGATCAGTGGTCTTCGAAGAAGGTACCCAATTTGAAACCCATTTAGGGTGGACTGAAAAAATGATCCCAACCATTAATAATTTTCCCAACTCCCTTTGAAAAATTTCTTTAAATTCAGAGTTAATAGATCTTTGTTATTGCATAACTAGTTTCATACTTTCCTTGATGGGGATAACATTTTGTAAAAGACCAGGATCAAAACCATGAAGATCCTTATAAGACCAAGAAGAAACCTTTTGAAATCCACCAAGTGGCTTGGCAAACTTCATTTCTTCTTTATCGAGACATTGGGTACTTATGTTAACATTCTTTGAACATTCAAGTGCCCCAATGTTCAAGGAGGTGGTTTCACCTACCTTCCTTCATAACTCCTATTCTTTCTGTTTTTATTTATTGCCTACAACACTCAATGAAAACGAACTAATAAGAGGAGTCAAGCCCCCAAGAATCTTATTTTTTTCTATAGATATAATTTCCTCAGGCTTAAGAGGTTCATATTGAATGAAATCACAATTGCTCTCATCATTATGGAGGGCCTGCCAAGATTCTACACTATTAGGGATATATGGACAATATAGGGATTGAAAAGAACAATCGGGCCTGTGAGGAAAAAGTTACTGATTAGGAGAAGCTTCAAAGAAAGCTAATCGATCAACCATTGAATTCAACTCCCCCTTAACATGAGTGATGTTGAAAGATAAAAGATTCGAGATAAGCGCCCAAATAGTTTGGGTGTATCATTCCATCAACTTGTTGCAAGGAGAGTATATGTTACGTATTAGGTTCACAACAAGCTCAGAATCTCCAAAAAATGAAAGGTGACCACAACCAAGATTAAGGGAATTTTCAATGCCTAATAATAAAGCTTTGAATTTAGTTACATTGTTTGTATAAGCAAACTCTAACCTATAATAAAGATTATGAATTTTTCCTACTGGGGAAACCAAGATAATGCCAACCCCATTACCTTCATTAGAATGTGAACCATCAAAGTGCATGTGCCACATATAATCATCTAAATCGATTCGTTCCAAAGGAATATTATCCTCCTTAGCAAAGATGGAATACACTCCTAGGTCCTCTTTGATATAGTTTACACTAGATTGTGGAACGCTCTCTATGTAGGGTGAAATCCTTCCCTCTCTAAGGACTATAATGTTATTACCATTCCGAGGCATGGATAAATGCATAGTGTTGAGTGAGAGGTACCCACCTATTAAGGCTTGCCAATCTCTTCCCAAGATAATTGAGTAATTTCTTACAGACATATCAATTACCTGAATGCTGAGGGTTGTCCTTATTTCAGGATGAGTGCATAAAACCAAGGTCACATCCTTAATCTCACATATGGTTGTTTGTTGTAGACTATTATAGGAGAGCATTCTTCTAGCGTTTTTATTTGTACAAGACAAGCCTAGATCTTCCATAATAATCTCCGACATCACACTTGGGCCCGAACCGCCATCAATGAGGCAACAATGGGAAATTTTATCCATAGTATTTACAGAAATATAAAAAGGGGGATTTTTTATAGGGTATCTAAAGTTATGCACACCTACTTTATTTACAGAAGAATCCTCATCATTTACCTCTTCAGAAATATTGGCTGCAACAAAAGATTTTCCTTCCATGAATTGTTTCATATGCATCTGTTGTTCAGGGATGACAACCATGTCTAGAAGGGTTGCATCTTCTTTGATGTTGGCCAATTGATTCAAGATATTGTTCTTGGAAGCGGGAAGAGGGGGAGTAATTCCTTGACTCTCAGGACCCTTAGGAACCTAAATAGTAGCAGTGGGTGAGGATGAGATCGGGCTAGAAGAACTGCGTGGAGGATCAAATTTTCCCTTGGAAGCATAGGATTTGTTCCTAGTATTGATAACCATGACATATTTTGGCTCTGCAAAATCTAGGACAACGATGGTAGCTTATGATCTCTTACCAAAGATCTTATCTCTAGCACTCTTCCTTACCACACATATGGTTTCTTCGTGGTGTTCCTTGCAGAAGTCACACCAAGTTCGAGGCAAGATAGATTTAGGCTGAAAATTATTTTCAATTGAATTTCTAAAAGAGGGTGCAGCAGAGGATGAAGCTCCAAGGGTGAGAGGGGAGACAGTTCCCTTTCACTTGAAATCTATCATACGATTATTCATATCTTGTATTAGCTACAAGAGTGTACACATGTCCATCTGTTTAACCGATTCTCCCTAGGGAAGACCTGTTCATTCAAGCTATTCTTCATACTCTAAACAAGTATGCAGAGCGGAACCAAAATTATCAATGGATTTCTCCTCAAGCCTATGATGGTAGGGGGAAGGAAATGCATTGTAGTAATGCATGAAAGTGGCTTGGTTCTGAGGGTGGATGAGTTCGGGGATTTGATTGTATAACTTGGTGAAACACAAGTTGAAAGATTTGATGGTCTCACCATACTTATAGGTGACGTTATTGTATTACCTTAACTTCTTGGTTGGGCTTTTAGATTTCCCATAAGTGTATCAGAACCAATAGATTATCTCCTCCCAAGTAGACATAATCTTCGGAGGAAGGTCAAAGAAATCGGCCGCAGCCTTTCCTTCTAAGGAATTGACGAATAAGTGCATGCAAGTATCATTTTCATTGGATACTATGTTATGAAAATCATTAGAAAATGCCACCAGGTGTTCGTTTGTACTAACAGTGTTATTTCCTGAAAACCTAGGAAGGTGCTCTTTAAATTTAGGAAGTGAATGAGTAGCATGTGCTAGGTTAAGAGGAGAGGACACATGCCACTGTGTGGTTGTGGAATCTTCTTCAAACTGAAAAAGCCCATACTTTTAAATGAATTTGGTGGGATTTGTGGTAGAATGGATAGGGATATGGTGGCTATATAAGCTACCAATCACTGATGAATATGAAGAATGATAAGATAAATCACTTCCAGTGCCACCAGATCCACCACTAGATGCCATATTGTGGATGATAGATGAGGGAAACAAAGTTGAACTAGATGAATCAGAGAAAGTTCTCCTTAGAGCACTTTGTTGGGCAGATAACACAACATTCCTCCTTCCTATTTCAGCAATAGGATTGATTTCAGGTGATCAAAATCTGGACCAGGGGGAAAAAATTGTGATGAAATCGGTGCCATTGCGTCCGTCTCATCTTCCTGATTCCGGCGGTATATTTACTTTCGCAAACGGAGTCCGTATGGAGGAGATATCGCGATCTGTTCGCCGAGCCAAACAGGTAAAAATTTGGGATGCTGACTGTACCTGTCCGTACAGTCCGTACGGCCACGTGGCAGGGCCGTACTATCATGATGATGTGGCAGTTTGATGACGTGGCGTATTTTTATTGGATGGTGGTTGTCCAATCGGATGGTGACACGTGGCATATTTTAGGTGAAAAGAAAGGTGCCACGTGGCCCAATGAAGGGCTGCCACGTGGCACCCATTCACTGGTTATTGGTTTAATATTTGGTTGATTAAAAATTATATAAAGGCCGCGGGGTTCGACCCCCCGACCTTCCCCTCTATGTAAGACTTAACAAACATCCGTTGGCCATGGTACCGCTTTGTGTTTCTTGTTATGTAAACCGATTGGTAATTATTTAAAGTTACATATTGTTTATTATGGAAAAGGGCGCGGGCCGGGGCTTAGCCCCGACCCATGGTTCCATAGCATAACACATATAACCATGTGTTATATGGTAATACCGTGCGCCAAAACATATATTATATGTAATAACCATTGATATGGCCATCGTTTATGAATAGTGCGGGTGTATGTAATAAACCCAAAGTTTTAAACCATATATATGTGGGGTCGGGTTAAACATTTGTGCGTGGTTTGATAACCCGCGGTTATATAGTTACATATAACCATGTATGCACGCGGTTATACATTTGCGCGGGAGTTACACAATCCGTTTGCACGGTTTTCAAACAGTTCAACCACTTTTTCACCGAGCCCGAGGTCGTATGGCCATATGCCCGAGTGTTAGGCGGTTGGGGGCTGGAGGCGCCCTAACCGTCCTACATTTTGCACGGTTATTCGGAACCGCTCGGTGCTGGGTTTAAACGCGTGTTTTGGAGCGTGTTCCGGGTTCATGCACACAAGGGTGCGATTTGTAGAACCAGTTCCAGCAAAGCTTGAAGGAGGGAAATGGAGGAGGCCTAACTTCTTCATCGTTTGGCCGATTGAGGTGTCGTAAAAGCCCAGCTAGGGGTTTTTGGACGTGATGGATCCATTGGTGCCATTTTCACAGCCATTCGAAGACTTCTTCAGCAAGTTTTTCACCGTTGAAGTTTCAGGAAGCTCCAGGGAGCTTTCAGCCCTCTTTGATCGAGGACATGGTTTGGTGAGCCTATGTCTGTTTTCTGTGATTTAAATATCATGTTTGGCTAATTGTTATGCTATGAACACATTGGGACAGGTTTCAGAGGCTGTTGAGGACTTTTATAGGTATTTTTGCCAAAGAGAAGCTCAGGGAATCTTATGGCCACATGTAGAAGAGGTCATGCCCGGATGAGCCATAATCCGTTTTCAGAGTTCTATTAGTCATTTTTGGGGTTTTTATGTGTTTTGATCTCAATGGTGCAGTTTGTTTTTCCATTGGAGTTGAGAAGCAGCTTGTAAAAGAACTTTTGACTAATTAATCCCAGAGAGCCAAGTCCATTATGGAGGCTCAAGGAGATGTAGCCCGGAGGGGGGTGAACTCCTTTATCATGTTGTTCTTGTTGTGCATTTGATGGTTTATTTGCTGCAAGTTTTGTTGATGCATTTTCATTTCAAGCACATATTTAACCAATCAAAAGAACATTTCTTCATACATAAGAATTTACAAGAAGTTACATGCACATTTAAATAAAGAAGCATAAACTTAACTCAGAAGTTTATTTTGCATAGTTTAACACATGAAGCAAGGTCCTGTAAAGTTTATTTTAATGAAGTAGGGGTGCTTGCATAGCATAACAAGTCAGCCTTCTATTTTCAGATCAGGTGGTATCAGAGCACAAGTTTGTTTTGCTCATGTGTTTGCCAGTGATAGCTTGAGATTTAGCTATTGGTTTTTGTGCAAAGTTTTTGTGTTGAAGTTGAAGTTTGCAAAGATGGCAGAAGCTTCAAGCAGTAATAGTTTTCATACAATTTCATTATCTTCAGTCTTTAACAAAGAAGAGATTCTAA
>SNQJ01S0032788.1:45471-82790 GCA_010110895.2 Picea sitchensis | reverse complement strand
TGTTGTGTCGATCGTGTTGTTCGACTTGTGTTTAGTCGATGGTGTTTATTGACTTGAAAGTTAATTTTGTGTACACCAAGATGCAGGAAAATGCCATGTACTTTGATGAAGTACAGGATGCGACAGTTTGTTTGAAGAACAAAAGTTTTTGCTGGCATCATTTTTCAATCTTGTATGCTTTGTTTTCAAGATTGATGTTTTCTTGGCTTGTGACAAGATGTCGTAGGAAGTTTTGCAGCCATTGAAGAATTGATTTGTTGACGCCAAAAAGTTCGAATGAGGGACTCGATTCTCAGTGGGAAGGTTGGTAGTCTTCCAAGCACAGAGAGAGCAGTGGGTCAGCAACAGCCAGAGAGCAGTGGTGGAAGGACATAGCCAGTCGTAGTGTGAGGCATGTCAGAGTATTCAGGTGAATTTCGAAGAGATTTTGATATAACTTGAAAGATGATCATAAGCTTTTGTGGGTCCAAAAGCCTTTTAGTGGGAAGGTGTGATCAAAATCTGGACCAGGGGGCAAAAATTTGCTCAATTTTCAAAGTGCTTGGATTGCAATGAAAATGGTGCCATTGCATCCGTCTCCTCTTCCTAATTCCGGCGATATATTTACTTTCACAAACGGAGTCCGTATGGAGGAGATATCGCGATCTGTTCGCCGAGCCAAACAGGTAAAAATTTGGGATGCTGACTGTACCTGTCCGTACAGTCTATACGGCCACATGGCAGGGCCGTACCATCATGATGACATGGCAACTTGATGATGTGGCATATTTTTATTGCATGGTGGTTTTCCAATTGGATGGTGACACGTGGCATATTTTAGGTGAATAGAAAGGTGCCACGTGGCCCAATGAAGGGCTGCCACGTGGCACCCATTCACTGGTTGTTGGTTTAATATTTGGTTGATTAAAAATTATATGGAGGCCGCGGGGTTCGACCCCTAGACCTCCCCCTCTATGTAAGACTTAACAAACATCCGCTGGCCATGGTACCGCTTTGTGTTTCTTGTTATGTAAACTGATTGGCAATTATTTAAAGTTACATATTGTTTATTATGGAAAAGGGCGCGGGCCGGGGCTTAGCCCCGACCCATGGTTCCATAGCATAACACATATAACCATGTGTTATATGATAATACCGCGTGCCAAAACATATATTATATGTAATAACCATTGATATGGCCACCGTTTATGAATAGTGCGGGTGTATGTAATAAATCCAAAGTTTTAAACCATATATATGTGGCGCCGGGTTAAACATTTGTGCGCGGTTTGATAACCCGCGGTTATATAGTTACATATAACCATGTATGCGCACGGTTATACATTTGCGCGGGAGTTACACAATCCATTTGCATGGTTTTCAAACAGTTCAACCACTTTTTCACCGAGCTCGAGGTCGTATGGCCATATGCCCGAGTGTTAGGCGGTTGGGGGCTGGAGGCGCCCTAACCGTCCTATAGTTTGCATGGTTATTCGGAACCGCTCGGTGCTGGGTTTAAATGCGCGTTTGGGAGTGTGTTCCAGGTTCATGCACACAAGGGTGCGATTTGTAGAACCAGTTCCAGCAAAGCTTGAAGGAGGGAAATGGAGGAGGCCTAACTTCTTCATCGTTTGGCCGATTGAGGTGTCGTAAAATCCCAGCTAGGGGTTTTTGGACGTGCTGGATCCATTGGTGCCATTTTCATAGCCATTCGAAGACTTCTTCAGCAAGTGTTTCACCGTTGAAGTTTCAGGAAGCTCCAGGGAGCTTTCAGCCCTCTTTGATCGAGGACATGGTTTGGTGAGCCTATGTCTGTTTTCTGTGATTTAAATATCATGTTTGGCTAATTGTTATGCTCTGAACACATTGGGACAGGTTTCAGAGGCTGTTGAGGACTTTTACAGGTGATTTTTCCAAAGAGAAGCTCAGGGAAGCTTATGGCCACATGTAGAAGAGGTCATGCCCGGATGAGCCATAATCCGTTTTCAGAGTTCTATTAGTCATTTTTGGGGTTTTTATGTGTTCTGATCTCAATGGTTCAGTTTGTTTTTCCATTGGAGTTGAGAAGCAACTTGTAAAAGAAATTTTGACTAATTAATCCCAGAGAGCCAAGTCCATTATGGAGGCTCAAGGATATGTAGCCCGGAGGGGGGTGAACTCCTTTATCATGTTGTTCTTGTTGTGCGTTTGATGGTTTATTTGCTGCAAGTTTTGTTGATGTGTTTTAATTTCAAGCACATATTTAACCAATCAAAAGAACATTTCTTCATACATAAGCATTTACAAGAAGATACATGCACATTTAAAGAAAGAAGCATAAACTTAACTCAGAAGTTTATTTTGCATAGTTTAACACATGAAGCAAGGTCCTGTAAAGTTTATTTTAATGAAGTAGGGGTGCTTGCATAGCGTAACAAGTCAGCCTTCTATTTTCAGATCAGGTGGTATCAGAGCACAAGTTTGTTTTGCTCATGTGTTTGCCAGTGATAGCTTGAGATTTAGCTATTGGTTTTGTGCAAAGTTTTTGTGTTGAAGTTGAAGTTTGCAAAGATGCCAGAAGCTTCAAGCAGTAATAGTTTTCATACAATTTCATTATCTTCAGTATTTAACAAAGAAGATATTCTAACTTTGAGAGATGTGATGAAAAAGATGTGTGAAGACAACGATGTGAACATTTCCCTTGAAGAGCAGTTGATGGCTATGAAGCAAGAGAAAGACCAGCTTTTGCAAAGGTTGCATGAGATGGAGATTCAACTCCATGAGGCAAAAGAAACCCTTACTAATTATATGCATGAATATAATGTATGAAGTGTTAATTTATCTTCTAATTCCTCTAAAGATGAATGTTTTGGTGGTTTTGAGAGTCACACAAGAGGAATAGGGTCCAAGTTGTTGTTTAAAATGGGCTATGAAGGTAAAGGTTTGGGTAAACATGCACAAGGCATTGTTAAGCCTATTGTTGTTGAAGAAAGACCCAGGTATTGTGGTCTTGGTTATGAACGGCAATATGGAACAAATTCCAAAGTCGAGGAGACAAAGGGAAAAGTTCGAAGCATAAGTTTTGTTTCAAGTTCACCTCCTCAGGAAGGTTTTAAAGGTGAAAGTTCGATCCCTTCAGCATGCAAAGTTTGTGTTCAAGATGAATGAAAATGTAGTTGTGACAGTGATGAGGACAAGAACACTGTTGATGGTCTTCAAAGGGGAGTTTGTAACTCTTCAGATTCACCTCCTCACAGAGGCGATAAAGGTGAATGCTCCAGGTATAATTCCGCTTATCATTCAGTTGCATTTAATTATGTTAAGCATGATAGATTTGGAAGAAAGAATCCTTGTATATATTGTGGTTTGTATAACCATCATGTTTCAAAGTGTTAGAAAAGGTTGGCCAATTTCAGGAAACTTTCTAAGCAAAGGCAGCGTGAAAGGAGGATGCAAANGGTCATCTTGTTGACCAATGTTGGACGTTGCATCCAACTATTTGTCCACAGCCTCAGAAGCAGTTGGATATGAAGATTGGCAAGAATGGAAGTGGAGATTCCATCATCGACGTGAGTCTAGATGATTCACAAGAGGATGATGTCCAACAGAATAAGTCACCGTTCAGTTGGTTTGGTAAGAAATGGTTGGATTTCTTGACCAAGTGAGGTTTGGATTTCTCTGATTATAAATGCACTTTTCAGCGTTATGTGTGCATTTATGGGAAAGTCGATAAGATGTTTAAATGAAGTTTCGACTGGTGTTGATGATTTTCTGACGACTATGTTGTGTCGATCATGTTGTTCGACTTGTGTTTAGTCGATGGTGTTTATTGACTTGAAAGTTAATTTTGTGTACACCAAGATGCAGGAAAATGCCATGTACTTTGATGAAGTACAGGATGCGACAATTTGTTTGAAGAACAAAAGTTTTTGCTGGCATCATTTTTCAATCTTGTATGCTTTGTTTTCAAGATTGATGTTTTCTTGGCTTGTGACAAGATGTCGCAGGAAGTTTTGTAGCCATTGAAGAATTGATTTGTTGACGCCAAAAAGTTCGAATGAGGGACTCGATTCTCAGTGGGAAGGTTGGCAGTCTTCCAAGCACAGAGAGAGCAGTGGGTCAGCAGCAGCCAGAGAGCAGTGGTGGAAGGACATAGCCAGTCATAGTGCGAGGCATGTCAGAGTATTCAGGTGAATGTCGAAGAGATTTTTGATATAACTTGAAAGATGATCATAAGCTTTTGTGGGTCCAAAAGCCTTTTAGTGGGAAGGTGTGATCAAAATCTGGACCAGGGGGCAAAAATTTGCTCAATTTTCAAAGTGCTCGAATTGCGATGAAAACGGTGCCATTGCGTCCATCTCGTCTTCCTGATTCTGGCGGTATATTTACTTTCACAAACGGAGTCCGTATGGAGGAGATATCGCGATCTGTTCGTCGAGCCAAACAAGTAAAAATTTGGGATGCTGACTGTACCTGTCCGTACAGTCCGTACAGCCACGTGGCAGGGCCGTACCATCATGATGATGTGGCAGCTTGATGATGTGGCATATTTTTATTGGATGGTGGTTTTCCAATCGGATGGTGACACGTGGCATATTTTAGGTGAATAGAAAGGTGCCACGTGGCCCAATGAAGGGCTGCCATGTGGCACCCATTCACTGGTTGTTGGTTTAATATTTGGTTGATTAAAAATTATATGGAGGCCGTGGGGTTCGACCCCCAGACCTCCCCCTCTATGTAAGACTTAACAAACATCCGCTGGCCATGGTACCACTTTGTGTTTCTTGTTATGTAAACCGATTGGCAATTATTTAAAGTTACATATTGTTTATTATGGAAAAGGGCGCGGGCCGGGGCTTAGCCCTGACCCATGGTTCCATAGTATAACACATATAACCATGTGTTATATGATAATACCGCGTGCCAAAACATATATTATATGTAATAACCATTGATATGGCCACCGTTTATGAATAGTGCGGGTGTATGTAATAAACCCAAAGTTTTAAACCATATATATGTGGCGCCGGGTTAAACATTTGTGCGCGGTTTGATAACCCGCGGTTATATAGTTACATATAACCATGTATGCACACGGTTATACATTTGCGTGGGAGTTACACAATCCGTTTGCACGGTTTTCAAACAGTTCAACCACTTTTTCACCGAGCCCGAGGTCGTATGGCCATATGCCCGAGTGTTAGGCGGTTGGGGGCTGGAGGTGCCCTAACCGTCCTACAGTTTGCACGGTTATTCGGAACCGCTCGGTGCTGGGTTTAAACGCACGTTTGGGAGCGTGTTCCAGGTTCATGCACACAAGGGTGCGATTTGTAGAACCAGTTCCAGCAAAGCTTGAAGGAGGGAAATGGAGGAGGCCTAACTTCTTCATCGTTTGGCCGATTGAGGTGCTGTAAAAGCCCAGCTAGGGGTTTTTGGACATCCATTGGTGCCATTTTCACAGCCATTCGAAGACTTCTTCAGCAAGTGTTTCACCGTTGAAGTTTCAGGAAGCTCCAGGGAGCTTTTAGCCCTCTTTGATCGAGGACATGGTTTGGTGAGCCTATGTCTATTTTCTGTGATTTAAATATCATGTTTGGCTAATTGTTATGCTCTGAACACATTGGGACAAGTTTTAGAGGCTGTTGATGACTTTTACAGGTGATTTTTCCAAAGAGAAGCTCAGGGAAGCTTATGGCCACATGTAGAAGAGGTCATGCCCGGATGAGCCATAATCCGTTTTCAGAGTTCTATTAGTCATTTTTGGGGTTTTTATGTGTTCTGATCTCAATGGTTTAGTTTGTTTTTCCATTGGAGTTGAGCAGCAAATTGTAAAAGAAATTTTGACTAATTAATCCCAGAGAGCCAAGTCCATTATGGAGGCTCAAGGAGATGTAGCCCGGAGGGGGGTGAACTCCTTTATCATGTTGTTCTTGTTGTGCGTTTGATGGTTTATTTGCTGCAAGTTTTGTTGATGTGTTTTCATTTCAAGCACATATTTAACCAATCAAAAGAACATTTTTTCATACATAAGCATTTACAAGAAGATACATGCACATTTAAAGAAAGAAGCATAAACTTAACTCAGAAGTTTATTTTGCATATTTAACACATGAAGCAAGGTCCTATAAAGTTTATTTTAATGAAGTAGGGGTGCTTGCATAGCGTAACAAGTCAGCCTTCTATTTTCAGATCATCAGGTGATAAGTCTCTTCTTCTTCTAGAAGCACGAGAGTCTAAAGACATGAAAGAAAGGCCAAAAATGAAGAAACAAGAAGGTCACTGCTGATTTCTAGGTTGTCTACGTCTAGCTTCCAATCATTATTGAGCACTAATATCTTGTTCAATTGCTTCCCAAGAATGGTTAAGCTCATCACAAGTATTGGTAGTGTCTAGAATGGTATTAAACAGATTCAAAGCAACGTTGGTCTGATCTTGAAGACTGGGATGAATAATGGGCTACCTTGTAACATGTAAAATCATTAAGAAATAAAATAGTGAAAGAATCAATATCGTAAAAATAGATGTATCAATGAAGATCGAGTATAAAAATTAACCAGAGAGATATCAAAGATCTCCCTAGTATGGTCGCCAAATAAA
Source organism: Picea sitchensis (assembly GCA_010110895.2). Classification (NCBI taxonomy): domain Eukaryota; kingdom Viridiplantae; phylum Streptophyta; class Pinopsida; order Pinales; family Pinaceae; genus Picea; species Picea sitchensis. The sequence continues at coordinate 76,235 of SNQJ01S0032788.1, read as the reverse complement.
TGTTGAGGAAAATATATGAAATGATATTAATCAAGCATTTTTAGATTTTGCTTGGCTAAAGAAAAATAGACAGGAATATCACCCTATGTTTATAGCCAACAAAAATAACATCCTAACTCACAAGTATTAATTACGAGTGCTTAGGCTAGCCTTTTATAAATAAAAGGCTTACTGGAAATTCACTTTTTATATAATTTTTTGAATACAACAGTTACTGAAATAAATGTAGACACATAAGTAAATACACCAAGATGATAATCAAGACAGATGAGACATAAATAAATCCTTTATTTCATTCCAATTCACCAAAGAGTCATTTTCTTTACAAAATCTCATACAGAAATTTCGGACCAAAGTCAAACTTAGACATCCCCGATGGAACATACAAAAGTACCTCTGATAGAAAACCAAAACTGAACTCTAAAATATGGATCAACTTGCCACAAATTGCTGCCCACTCGACTTTGCACAATAGCCTTTGTCAGTCATGAAAACTAATTCACAAATAGACAAGTCTACACAGACTATCAAAGATAGATAAACACCTCTGAAAAACAAGTGTCTGAATGATGTAATTCAACCCTGAATGTTACTGTCTACAATAAGACCCTGCTATCATAAAAGATAATTAGGCTTGTGATAAATTAAGGAATGAATGAAAACTGAACTATCTCAACATAAACTCAAAGAGAAAACCTTAGTACACTTCTCCTTCTATCCTCCTCTTGTTCCTCCCTTTCCTTTTTTCTTTAAGCAAAATCAGAATTGGTTGAGATAGTTGAATCACCTCATTAGTTAAGTTAACTAAAGACTCAACCAAATTTTTAGTTGGGGGGGGAATTAATAATCATAATAAGGGTTATAAATAAATAATAACTAGTAGGTGGGACCCCTTGTGACTCCCTTTAGAGCATAACAAACATAACATAACTAGTTAGTTAATCAAAACACACCTCCTTGTGACTTCCATCATCATATTAACATTTGACAATTTAGCTCATGATATTTGAAATTATTTTCAAAAAATATATTACTCATATATCCAAAAATAAAACATGCTTTCCAAAAACTTATGAAGTCAATTGTCATCAACAATAGATAAAATAAAAACTCAAAATCCATATTTCCCACTTTGAGATGCAATCTTTCCTTGATTGTTGTTTTCACCTTTCGATTTTCCTGAATTTGCCTTTGGCTGCGCTGACCCTTTAGGCCTAGTCTCACTGGTCACATGGGAACAATCGTCTGTCAAATGCATCCGGGAAGACATGGATTGGTCAGAGCCATTGGAGGGTGAGGAAGGGGCAGCAATGAATTTTCCTTTGTCAGGGGCATGATGGGCCTCAATTTTGAACCTTTTGCTAGCATGAGAGGATTGAACTAGCGAGTGGAGAGGTGCAGCTTGGGAAATCTGGTTAATAGGAAAGGGAGCAGGTAAGAACAAAGTGGGCCAGCCACAATGTTGGGAGACTGCTGAGTGGAAAATCTCTTGCCATCAGTCATTTTTAGGGACCTCGGGTTGAAATGAGACGTGAGGGGGGATGGGAATACCAGGGGCTTGTGGAGCTTGGAAAGGAGGCCTTTCAGGCCTACTTTGGACCATTCCTTGCCCAATCCAATTGAAAAATATGGCCTGAAACAACTGGCCTAACTCTTTCTTGTCAACATCAAAGTGCATGGAGAACATTGGCCTTCTTGGGCCTCTGTTCCAATTACCTCTCCCTCATTTGCCTCTATCATGGCTACCTCGACTGAAGAAACTTATTCCTCCATGCATGATTCATTAGAAAATAGTCTTTTTAACAACCATACATGATAACTCTTTAAAAATATGAAATAGATTTTGGCTCGGTAACATATCACGCTCATGCAATCCAATCCATAAAAATTGTTTAACTGTCGTCAATGAGCAGGGGGTGAACAAAAGGTCCTGGGATATGCGAGGGGCCTGTATTTAGTGAAAAATGATCAAATGAAAGGGAAAGAAACACGATTACTTCTCAAGACCACAACAATCAACGGTAATGCAACCAAAGAGAAAACCACTATAATCCAACAACCTTGAACTTCTTTAATACATAATTTTTCTTAACTGTAATTAATTTTTAGAACTGGGAGTGAAAAATGAATGTGGGAAGGCGAGGGGGTTGTAATTAGTGGAAAGAAAATAATGGTAGGGAAAGAGAGTGATTACTTTTCATAAAATTAATTAAATGATCCATAAAACCATTCTGTAAAAAGAAATATACCAACCAAATCACCATTGTGACCCAAAAAACCACTACTGTGTAGAATTCAAACAACTATGCGCATTAACTTGCTCACTATTTGAAATCAAATACTTAACACAGTGTCATCAAACAAGACAATGTGCATTCCACAACAATGTGTAGGGTAGTTTTGTTCCTCTCATTTATCCATTTAACATTTTAATCAATTTCCAAATGAATACACAGTCAATTACTTTCACTTTGTTCAACGCCAACCCATCAACCACTGCCAATTATTTCAATCATTAAATACAGATATAAAAGTCATGCTTGATTCTGTCTTTTAATTCATTTAATAATTAAATTTCAATGAGGTTATATTGTTACATCACCCGTGCTTATCACTGTTTAAATGCACGATATCCATTAAACATAAATAATGGACAGTCAACACAATGATCCATATTTAACTTGCAAGATCCTGACTTGTCATTTAAACACCCAGATAACAAATCACCACTTCAACTCACACTATGCTGTGAAATACACAACCATTCGAAAAAACGCAAGTGTATTTATGTGATTGTATAGGTTCAATTTCCTTTGACTCTAAACATTCAAAATGTTGGGCTATCCAACACAATGAGGCAACAACAATGTACCCAATCTCATAACACAAGTCGATCAAAATGCAACAAAGCCATGTTTTAAAAAAAAACTATGTGACTATCTCTGGGGGTGCAACCAAAAATATTCGTATCATACACAGTGGATAAACATGTCATAACAAACACAATGCAACATTCCATTTGACAATTTTAAAACACATAGTCACAGTATCATTAACTCAACCTATCGTGCCAAGTTATCAATCCAATATAAGGAGGCAACAACAATATTGCCCACATTAATTAAACTACAACAAAACCATACTGTGTAACAACTTCTGCCCATCCTTGATGATGCAATCAAATAACCATAACACATACAGTGGATCGAAATACCATAGTCATCCTTGTTGCAATAACCACTTGGCCATTAAAAACACAGTAATCATTGACTCATGGTGTAGGAACGCTACACATATCAATGCATCACGCATGAAATATCATTAATCAATTGTAAACTAATGCTAAGTTAACATTTCGATAACTTCAATGCAAAAGACAATGACTGTGTATCAACCCCAATCTTCAATCAACCAATTTCAATGCTAAGATTATTAATTTGATAGTCATAAAAACCAATAGCAGTGACTAAGTGTTAATAAGCAAGACACTGTAAGGATAATTGACATAGACGAGTCGATAATAGAATATTATCGACAATGCATCACCAACTCATAACCATCGACCGTCTATCCAAAATGGCATAATGGGTATCCTTTATGAACACTGAGCTTTGAGAAATCAAGGTTTGGCCCTGGAGACCAAAATAGGGAGACATGTAGTCAAATCCCGACACGAGGTGAGAACCTCTAAGATTAATGGTGCATGCACATGATATACCACAAATGTCTTTGCAGACAGGGTGATAATCCCTGTGATAGAGGAGGCTATCAATAGAGGAACAAGGATCCATTTGTCCTTGTAATGATACTTATCACACGTAGGGTATAACCCTTGTGGCTCTCCCAGTCAACCAACTAACAATGCCAAGAAGAAGAAATATGACCCACTACACGACCATTGGAAGCATGACGTAACCCCAATACCCAAGTGAATAATTCGCAATGACACATGGTGTTTCAAACTCATTAAAACCCCATAAAAGCCAAGACTGGGTATGGTGATACAATGTGTGAAGGCAGTCGTCCAGTATAGACCAAATGTAAACCCTCCACTAAACTGACAAGGATGAGAGAGAGCCTTTATGGATGCCGATACTCAGAACGACCCAATGTACTGTAACTTACGACATTATCACAGAGAAAGCCACCAACAATTCATTCCAGAAAAAATCACAATTTACATAGTTTCCATACTTAAGGAAAAACACAAACCCATACATCCAAGCCAATATCTACTTCATAACCAGAGCAGACTCATGGATGGAAAAAAAAGACATACCTATAATCAAAACACCTTAAAGCGCGAGTTGGCCGAGTGGTTATCCCTCTGCTTGAAATTCAGATCATAACCACAAAAACAAAGTTGAACAATATCCCGATTAGGGTGGCAGCCATTAGAGGGAGTAAGGGCGACGTGCAGTAAATGCACGTCGCCTCCATCACCAGTCCATTAATTCATTAGTACATGCCAACAAGATTCCCATTAACTCAATTAATTAAACCATGTATCGAAACCATCACCCACTAAAACCAATATCATGACCCATATCAAACTTATTCCATAACATAAATCACCACTTCATATAACTCAATCAAATAGCATAACCATTAACTTGCTAGCTAGGATTTAACCATAATATTTTTAACCTTCATGTATGTAGTGTAGTGTATTTGCATAGTTAGATCCCTTTTCCTTTTTCATTTGTTATATTTCTTTTGTCTTTTTCCAACTGCTCTTTATGTATTGTTACTAACATGTCTGTTGTGAAGGTGTCCCAAGAATAGATAGCAATGGTATCAATGAATAGCATAGGCCATTGTAACACAAAATTAGATCTTAGAACATAACATGCCTTATTCATCATTTACTTGTCACACATAGAACCAACACATAATAAGCCCAATCCATCGCTAATAAAAACAAGATCTCATCAACCATGTAAGCAATGCCGAACAGTAACACAAACATCGAATATGAACCATATCTGATCTCCAATCTACAAGGAGGTCCCACCTACTAGTATTATTTAGCTTTATAATAATAGGCTTTAGCAACTCTTTGTGGGTGAAACTTCGTTGTGATTTTAATCGTCAACAAGGAGCTAGCTCATAACTATTTTGGAGTTTCGAGAGTTCGATGTCCTGGGATGTCAAACTTCACGATAGTCAAAGTTACCTGAACTCCCTGAGTAACAAGAGTCGTAGATGAATCAAGAAACTGATAGAGGAGATGAATGTGAGTTGTTCATCTGGAGGAAAACCTATCTCAGTCATCGGATCAACTCAGATATCCACTGGAATTAACGGATCAAACACCAGTTGCTTGATTAGATCAATGGCTGGGAATCATTGCAGAGCGAGAAGGTGAAATTAGTGGATGTGCTAGTTCATGGACCACAATCAACCAACGTCGTTGATCCTGTTAGGGTGGAGGATCAATTACCATGACGAGACAGAGTCGAGTGAGAACTTTCCTGATTGTGGAGATTTAGCTCTCCAGTAAATAGTGAGCATGTTGGGGCCTCGTAATCATTGTGAACCGACGATCTGTGAACAAATCGTTATTGGCCAAATCTCGACCATGAGATCCGAGGGATGTTGAAAGACGATTAGGCCAGAGCGACGAGGCACAGTAACACCATGCACGGTGACATAGATTTAATATTGATGAGCCACATGCCACCTAGATTCATGCACATCACCTACCCCATAGACCCTTGGAACATGACACGTGGTTGGTGAAGGGACTCGAACTTCGAGAGTCCGGGACTTCGAGACCCCGGAGGATTTTAGGTGTAGTATCGTAGAGAGTCCAAAGGGACCTGAAGTGACAAAGTGCTGGAGTAGATCCTAGCCATTGGCATAGGGAGGCAAGTGGTAGTATATTGTTAAATTTGGAGAAGAGCCACTTCAGAGGATTTGAAGTGTCGAGCTTTGAAAACTCCTGAAGCCTGAAGTAGCAAAGAATATTTGGACCACTGGATCTGGAGGAACACTTGGCGGGGATCCATGTGCTTTGGAGGAAAGGTACTTTGGAGGGAAGCGAGGGTGGAGTGTGAAGAACTCCCAAAGCCCGAAGTAGTAAAGAATATCTAGACCATTGGATCCAGAGGAATACATGGCGGGGATCCGTGTGCTCCGAGGGAAAGGTACTTCAGAGGGAAGCGAGGGTGGAGTGTGCAGAACTCCTGAAGCCCGAATTCATGAAGTGACTAGGACTGTATATCTGAGGATCCTTTGGGTCCTATCCTAGACGTCGAATATACGATGTAGTCATCCCAACCTTGACCTCTTTGGGAGGATAGGGGTGTTGTGACACCAAAAATATCGAAGGCCAAAGCATCAGAGTTCATCGTGACTGTTTAATAGAGGAGGACGAGTGTCAGAATATCCGAAGTCCAAATATTGAATTCCCCTCTAACCTATGAGTTAGACGATGATCAAGCCTAGTCATTGGATGGGTTGGGGAATGGATCTCCACCATATATTTTGGAATGCTGGAAGCTTCAGGACATCCGAGGACTCAAGATGGAGCTTATATAGTTGGATCCACGTGAAAGTTGCATGCGCCCGACTAATGAACACCCGAGGAACTTGGGAGAGGTCTATCTACAAGTTCTGATCTTAGTTTTGAGCATGGAGACCGTGGTTGGAATGCCCTGGACGAGAAAAATGTGATATAGACCCTAGATGAAGGATTTGAGATAGTTAAGGAAAACGAAAGTTTTACGCCCCACCATGGGTTTGTTACAAATTGGTATCAGAGCATGGTTATAACACTTGGTCTGCTTGGGCTTAGGGATGAGTCACTTAAAAATCATGTTTAAATTAAATTTTAAGGGTCACACCCTATATTACTACTTCCCTAAAGAGTCTGGTTAAACTTTTATTGAGGGAAAGAATAAAACCTTCTACTGTGTGTGTGTATTTAAGAAATTTGAATTGTATGTTGTTCATAAACTAATAGACTATTGGATAATAGTAAGGGTTTTGTCAACACTCAAACAATCAATGAATCACAGGAAACCACAAGCATAAAGGATGGTGATGCACCATGAAGTGGGGGATGGCTCCCACAATAGAGGAAAAGAGTCTGAAGAGAGTAGGGTAGTGGAGACCCCTCCAGATCTAGCTGAAACTGTAAGAATCCTTATGGCCGAATTACAAAGTTGTAAGGCTGACAATGAGAGATTGCTAAAGGAGCAAGAGAAACAAATGAAAATAAATGTATTCTTGCTATAGAGCTTATCCGATGTATAGAGGCAGCTACAACATGGACCTGCAACCATTCATGTGGACCGACAACATACAACGAGAAGTCAAAGTCCACTTGAAATATGAACACGTGGTCCCATAAGTGGCCACACAGAGAGAAGTACCTTGAGTAAGGCCCAACCTGGAGGCTAGGGCCGCTCATCGAGAGAGTACTTTGGAAAGGGAACTAGCAACTCCAAGGGATCTTCTAGTAGAAAAACTAGCTCACATTCTCAGAAGAAAGGAAAGAAGCGAAATCATTCCAAAATTCATGACCCTGAAGAGTTCAAGAAAGAAAAACCACCTTCTTTCAATGGAGATATTGAGAACAGGTAATAGGAAGAAGCTTGGATTCTTGGTTTAAAGAAGTACTTCAGAGTTCATGACTATTCTGAAAATTGGAAGGCTTGAATAGCCATCTTCAACCTGAATGGAAAGGCTTCCATTTCATGGGAAGATCTTAAGAATGTGAAAGGAATCCATCAAAATGACTTATCATGGAAACAGTTTGAGAAACACTTCAAGAAGAAGTATCTTTCAAAGAAATACTTTGACGGGAAGACCAAGGAGTTCTATGAACTGAAGCTGGGACAACTCAACATAGAGGAATATATCAATAAATTCCTTGAATTGCTGAGGTATGTACCCTACATAAAAGATGAAAAGATAAAATTCCAACAATTTATCAGTGGGTTACCTCAGACCTACCAGAATAGGATTGAGTTTGACGATCCAAATACCTTAGAAGACACTATCCAGAAGACAAGCTATTGTTATGAAAAGTTTGGGCATTGGACAGAACCTCACAAGGACTGGAAGAAGAAGAATAGTTCGGGGTTCATGAAGAAGGGGTTTAAATCCTCAAGATTTAAGAACTATAGGAAGTATTCAAGGACAAGTCTTCCTACCCGAAGTGTGAAACAATAGAATTTCCGTTCCTAGAGTGGAAATAAAACTTTTGGATCAGCCCCAAGAAAGACTGTTAACCCAAAGAGAGAACCCTTGAAATGTTGGGGTTGCAGAGAAGAAACTTTGCTGAGGGATGGCCCACATAGACATAGAAACAGTAGGAGAATATAAAACATCCAAGAAGTTACCACAATCAATGATGTGGATAGGAGCATGCCACGGATTTATGAGGCTTTGGATAATAAACAAGCCGACCACCAAGCTTCAGTGGTGGAGATGGAAGGTATGATCGCCAACTATATAGTTTCTATTTTAATTAACCTTGGTTATAATTTGAGTTATGTGGCCCCTCAAAATGTTGATAAGTGTAAACTGCAACCAGTTAGACATGTTAAGCCAAGGATGGTACATATATCCACTGGAACCAAAAGAAAACTAAAAGAGGTCTTACCAGCTTGCCAATTCATCATGGATGGGTTTCCTACCCAAGCGACCCTTAACATACTTCCCCTAGGATCTTATGACCTGTTGATTGGTATGGATTGGTTGGCTTCTTATAAAACTAAGTTGGATTGTTACAATAAAACTTTAGAATGTGTAAATGAGGAAGGGGGGAAGATGACCCTCCAAGGGATTCAGAAACATGTCTCAGTGAGACAAATATCATCCCTTCAAATGAAAAAGTATTGCAGAAAGAGATGTCCTCTATATGCAATACATGTGTTGGAATCTATTGAGAATGACAAACTGAACCTAGAGGACCACCCCATATTAAGAGAGTATAGAGACATGTTTCTAGAAGAGGTACCGGGTATACCTCCGAGAAGAGACATTGAATTCTTGATAGAACGTGCACCAAGAGCAGTGCCAGTGTCTATGATGCCCTATAGGATGAGTACACCCGAGCTAGTTGAGCTCAAGCTATAGCTAGAAGAAATGATGGAAAAAGGATACATCTGGCCCAATGTGTCTCCATGGGGAGCACCATCCTTGTTTGTGAAAAAGAAAGATGGCATGCTCCGACTGTGCATAGACTATAGACAACTCAATAAGACAACCATAAAGAACAAGTACCCCTTACCAAGAATCGATGACTTGTTCGACCAATTAGGGGGTGCTTCCATTTTCTCAAATATTGACTTGAGGTTTGGATACCATCAAGTCCGAATCAAGGATGAAGACATCCAAAAAACAACCTTTAGGACAAGGTATGGTAACTGTGAATTTGTGGTGGTGCCATTTGGACTAACCAATGCCCCCGAAAATTTTATGTGCTTGATGACCAATGTGCTCAGCAAATTCTTAGATAGATTTGTATTGGTTTTCATTGATGATATATTAATATACTCCAAGAATAGAGAATATCATGAAGGACATCTTATACTTGTACTTCAAGTGCTAAGAGAGTGTCCGCTCTACGCTAAGATTAACAAGTGTGCCTTTTTCCAGAAGCAAGTGCATTACTTGGGCCATGCCATTTCTAAAGAAGGGGTGGTAGAAAACCCTGAAAAGATCAGATCTATTATGGAATGGAATACCCCAAAGGATGTATCTAATATCAGATACTTTATGGGCTTAGCAGAATATTATAGAAGGTTCATAAAAGGATTTTCCAATATTGGTTGTCCAATCACTGCCCTCCAGAAGAAGGGGGTTAAATTCACTTGGAAAGCATAATGTGAAGAAAGATTCGAGGAACTGAAATACCTCCTAGCCCATGCACCCGTGCTGAATATTGCAGACCCTGATAATGACTTCCCCGTGTGTACAGATGCCTGCAAGGAAGGACTCAGAGGATTCTTTATGCAAGAGGGACGTGTAATTTGCTACGCATCTAGGAAATTAAATGAGCATGAAATCAATTATGTGACCCATTATCTAGAGTTGGCAACCATAGTGCATGCTTTAAAAATGTGGAGGCATTACCTCTTGGGTAGAATATTTGTACTTATGATAGATCACTGTGGGTTGAGGCACCTGTTTGATCAACCATAACTCAATACTAGACAAGCTAGGTGGATGGATCTCCTTAGTGAGTTTGATTTTGAAATCAAACACATCAAAGGGAAGGAAAATAGGGTGGTTGATGCCCTTAGAAGAAGTGTGAAAATGATTCACATGGAAGCAGTAAGTACCTGCGAAATGAATGTCAGAGAAAGAATCAGGAATGCACAATAAATAGATGCATTCTTCAATACTGTGACCTCATACTTGAGGCAAGAGCCTACAGGGATAAAGTATGAAGGCTATCAGATGCTCAATGAAGGCTTGCTGACCTACATAAATAGATTGTATATTCAAAGTTGTGTTGACTTGAAGAGGTTCATAATGGATGAACTACACAAGAGACCATATAATGGTCACCCAGGATATCAGAAAATGATCACGGCCACTAGGAAACAATTCTATTGCCCTGGAATGAAAAAGGACATAGATGACTATCTAGCTAAGTGCCTATAATTCCAACAAGTTAAGGTATAACATCGACACCCAATAGGGTTGTTACAACCCCTACCAATTCTAGAATGGAAATGGGAAACCATTTCCATGGATTTCATCACCGGATTACCAAGATCAACTAAGCAGAATGATGCCATCATGGTAGTGGTGAACACATTGAGCAAATCTTCTCACTTCATTCCTATCAAGTCGATTTGCAAGGCAATAGATATTGCCAACATATTCATGAAAAATATATTCAGATTACATGGCATGCCTAAAGAGATTATATCCAACAGAGACACAAAATTCACTTCAAGTTTTTGGAAATCCTTGATGGCTGGCCCTGAGACTAAATTGTTGTTTAGCACAACCTATTACCCCCAAATTGATGGGAAAAAAGAAAGAGTAAACCAAATATTAGAAGACATGTTAAGGATGCATGTAATGCATCATCCTAAGAAGTGGGAATACTACCCTCCATTGGTAGAATTTTCCTACAACAACGGTTATCAAGAGTCACTAAAGATGGGTTGATCCGGATTAATTTCGGCACGAAATGAGAGCGAAGATATAATAAAGAAATGCACAAAGATATTGCAGATATTCAATAATATAACAGAAATGTATCATAGATGCAACCATAAACACATATATATATAGTAATACATGATTTCTATTAATGAAAGAAATGTACAGAGACTGTAAAAATACAGAGTGAAAGACTCGCTAGAATGGTGGCAGCTTATCTCTGAGAAGAGATGTGACGGCTACTCGCATTCACAAGAAGATGATTAAAATGAGGCTCTGAAGGAATTTTTACAATAAACTAGAATGACAAAAACCATAGACATCCAAAAACCTAACCCTAGGAGATGAAGCACCAAAATTTACGTGGGCCCCATTTAGGTAAGTTAGTACATTAACTTCCTGGGGTCGTAACTTTTGCATACGATCTCCATTTTAGGAGTATGATAGCTCGTTGGAAAGGTATCATCAAGGAGATTCATTTTGGGGCCTCAATAATGACTCTAGATATCATTGAGTTGGGTTGATCCATAAAAAACTTCATTTAGGCACTCAAAATGGCCTCGGAAGTTAAAAATTGCTAAAAATAGTAAATCGCCAAAATTGCCAGAAAACTGTTTTGAGCTAGTTGGACAAGGTGGGTGGCCATCGATATCCACCTGGATGAATCCCCCCTCCTTAGAAAGCAATGGTATCCATTGCATTGAGTTCCCAGGGGAGAGGAAAAAACATTTGCTGAATCTGAATCTTGGTGAGTTGCTTGCCTTGTTGGAGACGTTGCGCTGCTCAGTTTGTGGAAGTCTGTCACGAACCTGTTGAGGCTGAGGCTGCTCAACAAGTCGAGCTACATGAGAGGAAAATGTACATGAGGAATATTTTCACTTTGTTGCAAACTTTTCGACCTGCTTCTGTTGGATAGAAGGTGCCTGGGGCGAGGCTATAGTGGTTGCATTGTCCTTCTGTTCTCCTTTTGAACAGATTGTGAAGAAGTTGAATTTTATAGTATGAGATACTACCTTATGACACTTTTTAGGTGGAACAATAGTTGGAACTACCTCTGGTATTCTGTAGAGATGACCCCCCAAAGTAACAATGACACTACGAGGTCTAGACTCATAAACAACATGGTGCTTCCACATATAGGGATGGCCCAAAAGAACATCACAAACATCAAGTGGGGAAACATCACATAATACCTCATCCTTGAAGGGATGGATGTCGTATGACAATCGACATTGATGGCTGACACAGAGATCTCGTCCTTGGCGAAGCCACCCGATGTTGTATGGATGCGGGTGTGGTGTTTTCGACAATCCCAACTATTTAACGACCTCTGCTGAGATGAGGCTCTTATGGCTTCTGTTATAAAAAATAAAATGCAGTGGGGTCCCCTTCACCCACATTTGTGAATGAAAAAAGAAATCCCCCTCTTTGGGATCTATTGGCTCTTCTGGTTGAATTGTTGCGGTCGCGATAATAGCAGTGGGGTCTACGTCAATGATTTGTCCTTTACCAGTATTTTTAGAATCAGATTCTAAATCAGAGTTCAGCTCCTTGTCTTTGATCTCGGCCAACAATGACTGTTTTGAGTGACATTCATCAGTGTTGTGCTAGGGGATTTTTTAGAAATCACACCATTTTCTGGTAACCTTCTTCGTCTTCCCGTGACCCATCTTTTCCCGCGGCTTAGACTGGTTTTCAGGAAGTTGTTTGTTAGGGTCGTATTTATCATACTTTGGATGTTGCGGATTTGTAAACCCAAAATCTCATTTTCTCTAGTGTTTAAATTTCTGCTCGATTTTAACAACATATCAATAAGAAACACCAGGTGATGAGATGTCCAAAAAATCCATTTTAGTTTGGATGTATCTGTGTTGAGCCCCATGGTATTTCAGAACCAAGTGTCGTTCAGAGTCTTTGATACCCAGCTTGGTGCACAAGGTATCGAAGTTATTGGTGAACTCTAAAACTATTTGGCCCCTCTCTTGCCGCAGTGTGGTCCTTCTCATGTACTGGTCCTCATAGTTGCCAACAGCGTAATATTGTTCGTTTACCGCATCCACAAAAAAATCCCAAGTGGGTTTGACCCCATATATTCCAAACTCCTCTATGGAAATTTGCTCCCAGTAAGTTTCCCACCAATGTTTGACATGAGAGAGATATTTAAGGAGAGCGAAGGTGATCTTTTCTTTGTCAAAAAAATTGTGAAAAGAGAAATAACCTTCTAGCAGAGTTAACCATTTTTCTAGGGCTTTTGCATCTATCTGTCCTTCAAATACAGGAATATCAAAATTAACTTGTACCTTGAAAGGTGAGGTGCCTCCAAAGTGACCTCTTGATGAAGATGCACATGCTTCTATCGATAGGCATTGAAGGATGTGGGCAAAATTCTCCATCATTTCATCCCTCTATCGCTTGCGAGCTTATTCAAGCAACAGATTGATAGGATCGTTTGCTCCGTCATTTTTATTTTCTTCCACCATTGAGGGTTTCTTGGGTGTGCGAGAGAGATTGTATTCGAGACAAGCTCAAGACCCAAATTGCTATACTCGGACCTCGTTGGGGACATCCACTGAAAAAAATGATCAAGAGCAGCCTACTCTGATACCACTCATCCGGATTAATTTCGGCACAAAATGAGAGCAAAGATATAATAAAGAAATGCACAGAGATATCGCAGATATTCAATAATATAACAAAAATGTATCAGAGATGAAACCATAAACATAGATATACAGTAATACATGATTTCTATTAATGAAATAAATGTACAGAGACTGTAAAAATACAGAGTGAAAGACTCACTAGAATAGTGGCAGCTTATCTCTGAGAAGAGATGTGACGGCTACTCGCATTTGCAAGAAGATGATTACAATGAGGCTCTGAAGGATTTTTTACAATAAAACAGAATTCCAAAAACCCTAAAGATCCAAAAACCTAACCCTAGGAGATGAAGTGCCAAAAGTCATGTGGGCCCTGTTTGGGTAAGTTAGTACATTAACTTCCCGGGGTCATAATTTTTGCATACGATCTCTGTTTTAGGCGTATGATAGCTCGTTGGAAAGGTATCATTGAAGGGATTCATTTTGGGGCCTCAATAATTCCTTTATATATAAATGAGTTGGTTCGATCCCGAAAAACCTTCATTTAGGCCCTCAAAATGTGACGGCTACTCGCATTTGCAAGAAGATGATTACAATGAGGCTCTGAAGGAATTTTTACAATAAAACGAAATTCCAAAAACCCTAAAGATCCAAAAACCTAACCCTAGGAGATGAAGTTCCAAAAGTCATGTGGGCCCCGTTTGGGTAAGTTAGTACATTAACTTCCCGGGGTCGTAACTTTTGCATACGATCTCTGTTTTAGGCGTATGATAGCCCGTTGGAAAGGTATCATTGAAGGGATTCATTTTGGCGCCTCAATAATTCCTTTATATATAAATGAGTTGGTTCGATCCCGAAAAACCTTCATTTAGGCCCTCAAAATGCCCCCGGAAGTTAAAAATTGCTAAAAATAGTAAATTGACAAAATTGCCAGAAAACTGTTTTGAGCCAGTTGGACAAGGTGGGTGGCCACCGATATCCACTTGGATCATGGGCCCTTTTGAATCCCTCTATGTTAGACAGTGCATGATTCAAATCAGGTGGAGTAATCCAGTGGATAGAATTACAATCGGACCGGACATGCTGAAAGAAATGGAGCAACAAGTGATTCAGATAAAAAAAAATATGAAAATTTCTCAAGATAGACAGAAGAGCTACACTGACCGAAAGAGAACCCCCAGAGAGTTCAAGATAGGAGACCATGTCTATCTCAGAGCTAGACCTAGGAAGAGTTCCCTAAGAATGGAAGCTTGTTCCAAGCTGGTACCTCGGTATTGTGGACCCTTTGAAGTCTTAGATAGAGTGGGACCTATAGCCTATAGGCTAGAACTCCATCCCATAGTAAAGGAACATAATGTTTTCCATGTTTCATTATTGAAGAAATATGTACATGATTCTAATCATATAATTGACTGGTATGTGATCTAGGTGGAACCAGAGGGAGAATTCCTTCCAAAACCTCCATGCATATTTGAAAGGAAGGAAACCACACTTAGGAACCGAACCATTGCATAGGTTAAGGTGCAGTGGAAACACTTTGGCCCAGATGAGGCTACGTGGGAGATGGAGGATGCCATGAGACAGGCACATCTGATTTTGTTTACTCCTGTATATACATAACATATTGACAGATAGAACATCAAGGATGATTTTCCTTTAAGGGGGAGGGAATTGTAACACCCTGTTTCCCCCAGTTGTAAATATAACTATATTGGCCAATGAACTATGAAAAACTCAAAGGTGTGAATGTTTGATTTGATGGACCTTTGTATGAAAGGTCGACGGATGTAAATTTTGTTATTTTAATAGAAAGTGGATACGTGTTGCATGATTGCTGGAAAATGATATGTGCTAAGAGAGACCATGAATGTTGTTGGCCCTCGACCAAGTTTTGAGGAAACATTGGTCAGGTTTGACCACTTTTTGTAATTTGATGCAGTGATCGAGGAAGGAGCACCCAGGGGGAGCTGAGATCGTGGATCTCACTTTTTTTGTGGGCTTTGTGGACCCAACATGGGGTTCTTAGGGTTTTGTAATGGGTTATGTGATGTCGGCCCATGGGTTTACCCATGATTAATCCTTTTTGTAAATGTAAAAGTATAAATATGTAAGGATGTAATGTAGAAGTAGTAGTATGTAGCTAAGTGATAGAGAAAGTGTTGGCTAAGTGCAAGTGACTACGAGTTTCTTAGTGCAACATACCATGTATGTAAGGATCTGTTCTTAGTAGAGGAGTTGGCTTTGTGCCTTGACCTGATTTTGGGAAGGTGGATCTGATGCACAGTATGAAGATCACCTGTCCTGTGCGAAGCTTTTCTCTGTGGCTTAGTAAATAGGAGCAGATGAATGTAAGAGATTGAATCCTAATAAAGAAGAATAAGCAGTTGGTGGATGTAGCCCCACACTGGGTTGAAACACATATATCATGTGTTGATAGTTTGCTCCGTGCTATGATGTTTATGCTGTGAATCTGTTTAATGCATTGGTTGTTATATATGATAGATAGATCTATGAATGCTTAGATCTTTTTTTTATGTTGAATGTGTTAGATCTAACTTTTGATGCTAAGTGCGAGGTGTATTTTTTCATTGTTATTGTGTTGATCTATACTTAGGGTTTGATCTGCTATGTGAATAAAGATAATGAATTAATGTGTGTTGTTCTTGAGTACTCTGCGAAGTGTTATAATCACATATCTGTGTCCCAGCTTGGTTACAGACACTTAAGTCCTATAATCCCCCCTGCTTCTACTTCATGTGAGACTTTGCCTGCTTCACAGGTGTTGTCGAAAGGGCCGATAGTTATGGTTTTTTTGGTGTGTTGTTGAAGCATTGAACCCTGGGTTTTCCCCTGTGCCAACAAATGGTTCCATTGTCGGGACCTGAAACTGTGATTGTTGAGAACTGAAGTAGAGAAAAGAGAATCTTTGTGCATATATCTTCTGCTGTAGTGCACAATACTCTACTTGATTTGTGGAGCTCTGTGCTAAGAAATAAACACGATCTGAAGAAAAGAGGTAATATCTTGAAAGAGGTAAATCTTTGTGATTTGATAAGAGTAAGATAAGTGGAAATTTTTGTTTCAGAAGCATGAATCTAGGTATGTTTGATAGATTCTGTCCTAGTTTGAAAGCCAGGGTACAGTTATAAGAAAGAGTTGATCTGAATAAATTTGATAGAAATAGAGAAATATATGTTATTCCTATGCATAGAAATAATTTTTGGACTAATAAGTGGATGTAGGAACCTAGAAAGAATTTTTGCATATTGCAGGTCTAGCACTGTGATCCTAGTGCACAGTAAAAAAGAAGTAGGGGAACATACAAGAGAAAGAGAGGGTTTACATTATGTTATAACTGTAGAAAACTGGGACATCTTGCTAAGGAATGCCCTGGTGCAGGTCCTATTTGTATTTGTTGTAAAATTGTTGGTCATGAAGTTGAAGACTGTCCAAGGATGATTGCTAAAGTTGAACAAATGAACATGATTCAAGAGAATAAAAACATCTTAGAGAATCATAAAGAGAAAGAATCAGATAAAGATCAGACTATGTTAATACAATGAAAAGAAGCAATGAATGATCAGAAAGATGTCAGTTTACCAGAGATCTTGAAGGAAAAAACATGCATAAGTACAAGAATAGTAGAATTCGACATAGATTGTGTCTTGGATAAGGAAACACAAGTGAATATTATGACAAAAAGCACTTGGGAAATTTTGGGGAAGCCTGTTGTGGTACCTTCATTGGGAAGAATAGGATTTTTTAAAGGAAATATGATAACTCTATGTGGAATAGTTACTAATGTACCTATTATCATCCATGGAACATCGACTCAAGAATAATTTGAAGTTATTAGGTTTGTCAAGAACAACACCCCTTTTCCACTTTTGTTAGGAACGACTTGGATCAAGAAGGATTAGACTAGAAGGAAATCAGAGGAAGAAGATACAGAAAAGAAAAAGCAATAACTAAGAGATTTCATAGCTAGAAGAATAGATCAAATGATAGAAGAAAGAGAAGTTGAGTTGAAGCAAAAGAAGGAAAGAGAATTAGTTGTCAAGGTTTAAAGAGCACAAGAAGGTTTGAAGGACCTATCCATGCAAGAGAGAAGAATACCCACCCTCGAGTTAATAAGAAAAGAGGTATTACCTTTGAACACTTCCAGAGCACATCAGCAGTGTGAAGCTACTACGCTAGGAGAAGATAAGAAGAAGAATGGAAAGAGGAATCTAGAAATAGTTAGAGAAACTCAGATCACAGGAAAGAAGGAAAGGAAGCTCAGTAAGAAGAAATCCAAGATAGAAAATTTACAGGAAGTTACAGAGAAGACTTCACAGGAGGTAGGCTTGTAGGCTCTAAACCTCGCCGAAATAGTAGAACCACGCAGAATGGGACTTCGCCCTGGTGAATCTATATGACCATTGCAGGGGCCCAGATCAATAGAACGACGCTTCGAACGGCTAGGAAACACATTTATAGGCAACTAGATCACATTTGGGACATTGAGACCGTGCCATAACGAATAGATTCACATTGATTGAGGCATTCTTGTTCATTGAAGGAATTTGTTACGATGCTCACTTATTTAACCCGTCAGATGCTGCACCGGGACCACTTTTCGTTACCCATGATTATTTGAGACAAGAAATAAAATGATTATGTGTGTTGAGATGTGTTATCAGACCTCACCATCTGTTGTTTACCCTGATATCCATTCACCTACCCTGACCTATTTGTTAACAGTGAGAATATTGGTCGAGCGCACTGAGCTGGAGAATTCAGTTGAAGAAGTTCTGAAGAAGTTTATGGATGATAAAACTATGTATGAAGGAATACATACATCGATGATCAGGGGACTGCAGGAGTCCCCCTCAACTGGACGACGTTTAGGCTGTACTAACCCCGCTACTGAGAAGCGAAGTAATCATCACGATGATCTAGCTAATGCAAAGAAGATCCCGTCGATCTTACCTGATTACATCCACCTTTGGTTGACGCGGTTAACCACGACAACATTCCATGACACTTCAAGTACACATTGATCACCGCATACATCCCGAAGGGGATACACATAGTGGGAACCTAGTTGGGACAGATCCTGTCCCTGAAGAACAACGATTTCAACCTTGGGGATAGAAAGAACTTCGTGATGCTTGCGCCCCATAGATATTTGATGAAAATGATTGGGAAGAAGCTTCTCATCGTCTCCCATCCTTGGATGAAGGAGCTCACATAGTCCACAATACTCAACGTGATGAAGATCCCTCACTTTGGCCAACATCAAGAGGTTAACACTTGCATTAAACTCCTCTTGGAGTGCTATCATGGAGGATACCTGTGGCTCAACAAGTGCATTACTGTGGATCCAACACTAATCCACCTGATCACAGGACTGAGAATGCAGGGACCCGACCCTCAACAGTTCTACCCAGGGAAGACCTTAGATCGTTCCCTGGCACATCGCATTAAGGAAGCATATGACAAAGTTGAAAAGGGAAAGCGAGGCTACAAGGTATCCTTTATCTGGGATGGCACAATGCGCCTCACTTTCCAAATCATAGCTAGCAATCTCATCATACAAAACCACCCCACACAGGTCACCGGGTTCGTGGTGGACCTCGCAGGGAAATGCATGGAGGGGATGAAGATGAATTGGGAAATCTACCTCATCAACGAGCTCAAGAAATACTGCCGTGAAGTGCAGGATCAAGGATACGAGTTCCATTTCAGCTGGTTGCTTCTGCTGATTGCATTTGTCCCTTGTAAAATGCCGGAAGGAGATACCTTCCAAGAGATTGAACCATCTCCATCGGAGCCATTGGTCACAAGGTTCTCAACCCTATGGTACACAAATGACATGTCGAAGTAGTAGCAATCAAACGCAGTGTTCCATGCCTACTATCAGCAACTAAAGGTTTCCATAGAGTATTTTCTGTGCATGAATCCGTGCACCTTGCACCAATACAAACCATTATCTAAGTTCCACGCAGACCCACACTTTATTTATATCATTGTGCGTAAGGATGAGAGCAAGGAAGAATTATAGTCCTACTATAAATTGATAGAGGAATATATGGAACATATCATGAAGGAGTGGCCGATAGAGTTCCTTGTATCGGTTGATGATGCAAAACTCTCCGACCCTGACATCATAGGAATCCCCTTGGTCACCCGGTTCAAGCATGCAGGACAAACCAATGTGAAGAAGAAGAAGAAAAAGGAGGAAGTCTAGGATGTACAAACTGATGAGGGAGACAGTGCCTCAGAAGAAAATGGATCCGGCTCGCCCGTAAGAGGAGGAGGAGGCAAAGTAAATCGAGAAGGAGGAGGGGAAGAAGGAGAAAAGCAAGGAGAAGGTGAAGCTACACCGTCAAAGGATCCCCCTACCAAGACAAAAATATTGCAAAAGAGGAAGGTTTCTTCATAGAAACCTTCAGCAAGAAATAATACCCGTGCCAGTAATCCCCAGCTAGAGGCTACGCTCACGATGGATGACATCGGTCTAGTCTGTGAAGCAATGGAGAATATGTCTAAAGACCTCTTACAGAGATACGATGCAAAGCAAGAAGAGCTATTTGTAAGAGTTGAGAAGGAACTGAAGGAAATTCAACGAACCATTCAATTGAGCCATGCAGTACCTACTGCTCCTTCCTCATTAGAGACTACAGAGTTGGGGGATGAACCATCCCAACTTCAAAGACTTGTAGATGCAATAGAGGCTCAACTTCAAAAGGTTCAAGAAGAAAAGGAACATGCCACAAAAACCCTGAAGAAAGAGAAAGAGGAGATCTTGGAGAAACTACGAGTTGCGTGGTATTGTGTAACCGCTTATGAAAATGAGAAAGATGAGTTTCAGGCGATGCTAGAGGAAGAAAAAGTGAAGATACAGAGGGAAAAGGACTAGCTGCTCGCAGAGGAGACTATAGTCAAACAAGTGGTGATCAAATCACTTCACTCTATGCCAGGCTTGGCACATGAGGAACATGAGGCAGTCGAAGTTCAAGTGATGAAGCTCGCTGAGGCCATCCAACAGCTTCAAGCACAAGTAATGGATTTGGAGATTCAAGCAGTACCAAGCACTCCATAGGAAGTGCGCGATCAGAGGGAGGAAGCCACTACGAGCGTAGTGGAAAGGATCAAAGTCCTTACTTCAGAATGCAAGCGTGCATACCTACGAATGACTCATGGAAAACCCAAAGGTTAGGAAGTTGGAAGCACATATACATGAGGCACAATAGTAGGCACTGACAATTCAAGCGCAGAGGAAGTCACTTAGTGCAGTCGAGAGAATGAAGAGATCACAAGAACAATGCGCGGTCCAACAACAAATTACTTCCATCCAGGGAAAAGTCATGAAGGTCACACAAAGGATACAAATGGTGTAGGAGGAAGCCTACGTGATGTTTGAAGAGATCAAAGGACAAGGTTCACAACTGGACCAAGTGGTTGCAATAGTGGAACAATGCCTGGAAGGGCCTGTTATAGAGAAAATGATCCAAGAATTCACTGAGAAAGAAGCTTAGGTGAAGCAGCAAGTCAAGTCATCTCGAGAAAATCTCGAGACCTTCGAAGCAGCATTTCCTAGATCTGAGTGACTTAGGATGAGTCACAGGTGAGTGTTGGGGGCATGTTGGCCCTTGACCAAGTTTTGAAGAAACATTGGTCAGTTTTGACCACTTTTTGGACTTCGAAGCAGCGATCGAGGAAGGAGCGCCCAGGTAGAGCTGAGATCATGGATCTCACTTGTTTTGTGGGCTTTTTGGATCCATCATGGGGTTCTTAGGGTTTTGTAATGGGTTATGGGATGTCATCCCATGGGTTTACCCATGATTAGGCCTTTTTGTAAATGTAAAAGTATAAATATGTAAGGATTTAATGTAGAAGTAGTAGTATGTAGCTAAGTGAAAGAGAAAGTATTGGCTAAGTGAAAGTGACTCTGAGTTGCTTAGTGTAACAGACCGTGTATGTAAGGTTCTGTGCTTAGTATAGGAGTTGTCTCTGTTCCTTGCCCTGATTTTGGGAAGGTGGATCTCATGTACAATGCGTAGATCACCTGTCCAGTGCAAAGCTTGGCTCTGTGGCTTAGTGCACATGAGTATATGAATGTAAGAGATTGAAGCCTAATAAAGAAGAAGAAGAAGTTGGTGGATGTAGCCCCACACTGGGGTGAACCACATATATCATGTGTTGATGGTTTGCTCTATGTTATGATGTTTACGCTGTGAATTTGTTTAATGCGTTGGTTGTTATATATGGTAGATAAATCTATGAATGCTTAGTGATTTGTTTATGTTGAATGTGTTAGATCTAAATTATAATGCTAAGTGTGATGTGTACTTTGTCATTGTTACTGTGTCGATCTGTACTTATGGTTTGATCTATGATGTGAATAAAGCTAATGAATTAATGTGTGTTGTTCCTAAGTACTCTATGAAGAGTTATAATCACATATCTGTGTCCTAGCTCGGTTACAGACATTTGAGTCCGGTAACCCCCCCTGCTTCTACCTTGGGTGAGACTTCTCCTGCTTCACAGGTGTTGCCGAAAGGGCCGAGAGTTAGGGTTTTGTTGGTTTTTTTTTGAAGCATTGAACCCTAAGTATGCCCCTGTGCCAACAAATGCTATGAAAGAGATCATGGAGGGGACCAGGAATGGTTGTGTTAACCTCCACCAAACCAGTACCTTTCTGGATTTAATTGTTCAGGATCAGAACAACCCTCTGACCCATGAATGAATTACAGTCAGGCTCGTAGGTGGGAAGACCTCATCAAGGGTTAATGAGGAGATGGGGTAGACCACTCATCTGTAAGGATTCCAGACCTGACCATGGAATGGGAATCTGGGCCACAAACAATCTTGCTGGAAAAGGAAATAAAGGAAAGAATGGGGTTCAGACAGGAGGACCTGCGAAGAGTGCAGAGACGAGAGACTGAGCTCTCGGGTTCAGGGAAGAACTGTGAAAAGAGTGTGTTATGATCACAAGAAATAGATATTGACTCAGGAGAAGGAGAGTAACCTTTGTCCCTATATATGACTGAGTCTGGAGAAGGAGAGTAACCTTCGTCCCTATCTATTTTTGTGCTAGGAGAAGGAGAGTAACCTTCGTCCCTAGATTTCGTTGAGCCGGATGAAAAGATTCAATCTCAAAGCATTGTGGTCTAGCTCAGGGGTGGCCAGTGGTAAATCCGTTAGGCATGACTGAGCCTATGTTTGGGTGGAAACGAGCACCCCTTCCAATAGTCGCTTCAAGTTATCTGGTTCTGATAAGTGTTTTCATACTCTATGTGTTGAATTGGGAATTAATGGTTGCATGCATGTATTTACATATCTATAAATGTTTTCTGTATATAAATGGTTAAGTTATGTGTATAGTTGGCTTCCTTGATAACTTATGCTTCTGCTTTTACCATATTCTCCAGTTTAACTCTCAAAGATGTTTTCCCCAGGGAGCTACCTCACAGCTTCGGAGTTCGAGCGAGCCTCTTGGTGCCACTACTATCTCGGTAACCTCACGCGTTTGCCTTGCCCTGTTTCAAAACTTAAGGTTCTGCGAGTTAGGATGGCATTCCCTTCAAACGAGTAGCCTTAGAGACATTGAACTCATGCCCACATCCTTGACCAAAGCCCGACTAAGAGTAGAGATCATAGCATGAGAGTCATCTGAAGGTCCAGGTGACCTGTGTCTAGGAACCTCGTACTAAGCCTGAAAGGAGATAGCTCATAACAGTTTCGGAGTTTCAAGAGTTCGATGTCCTAGGATGTCAAACTTCACGATAGTCAAAGTTACTCGAACTCCCTGAGTAGCAAGAGCCTTAGATGAATCAAGAACCTGAAAGAGGATATGAATGCGAGTTGTTCATCGGGAGGAAAACCTATCTCAGTCATCAGATCGACTCAAAGATCCACTGGAGTTAATGGATAAAACACCAGCCACTCAATTAGATCGATGGTTGGGAATCATTGCACAGCGAGAAGGTGAAATTAGTGGACATGCTAGTTCACGACCTGCAATCAACCAACGTTGTTGACCAGTCGGGGTGGAGGATCAATGACCATGACTACACAGAGTCAGGTGTGCACTTTCCAGATTGCGGAGATTGAGCTCTCCAGTAAATAGAGGTCATTTTGGGGCCCTGCAGTCACTATGAACCGTCGATCTGTGAACAAATCAGTATTGGTTGGATATCGATCATGAGATCTGAGGGATGTTAAAAGATGATTAGGCTAGAGTGACGAGGTGTAGTGATGCCATCCATAGTGACATGGATTTAATCTTGATGAGCCACACGCCACCTGGATTCATGTGCATCACCTACCCCATACAGCCTTTGGAACATGACACATGTCATCCTGGATGAGGGAACGTGTTACCCCTGACCCATCTACGTGTCATCCCCTAGTACATGCCCAACTAGCCAACGTGGTTGGTGAAGGGACTGGAACTCCGAGAGTCCGGGACTTATGGACCATGGAGGATTTTGGGTGTAAGTGCCAAAGTGCCAAAGTAGATCCTAGCCTTTGGCACAGGGAGGCACATGGTAGTAGATTGTTAAATTTGGAGAAAAGCCACTTCAGAGGATTTGAAGTGTCAAGCTTTGAAAACTCCCAAAGCCCGAAGCAACGAAGAATATATGGACCATTGGATCCAGAGGAACACATGGCAGAGATATGTGTGCTTCGAAGGAAAGGTATTTCGGAGGGAAGTGAGGGTGGAGTGTGTAGAACTCCCAAAGCTTGAAGTAGTGAAGAAGATATGGACCATTGGATCCAAAGGAACATGTGGCAGGGATATGTGTGCTTCGGAGGAAAAGTTCTTTGGATGGAAGCGAGGGTGGAGTGTGAAAAACTCCCGAAGCCCGAATTCATGAAGTGACTAGTACTGTAGATCTGGGGATCCTTCTAGTCCTATCCTAGATGTTGGATCTATGATGTAGTCATCCTGGCATTGACTGCTTTGGGAGGATAGGGGTGTTTTGACACCAAAAATATCAAAGGCCGAAGCACCATAGTTCATCGTGACCATTTAATAGAGGAGGATGCATGTCAGAATATCTGACACTTCGGAGGTTTGCAGGTGTGAAGACTTGAGAACCTACTGAATCCCGTAGTCTCGAAGTGGATCAGGGCCGCCAAATTCTATGAGGACACGCGGTGTTGGATTATGAACTTCAGATATTTTCCACTCTAGAGGATTCATGCAGTGGTTGTCTTGGATCCTGTTGTCTTGGCATCTGGTCATAGCCCGCTGTCATATGTGAGTGTAGATGGAGGGAAGGGGCTAGGCCTGGATTTCAATCCGAAGGTCGAACGTTGAATTCCCCTCTAACCTGTGAGTTAGCCGAGGATGAAGTCCAGTCATTGGATGGGTTGGGGAGTGGATCTCCACCATAGATTTTGGAATGCTGGAAGCTCTGGGACATTGAAGGACTCGGGATGGAGCTTATTGAGTTGGATCCACGTGAAAGTCGCGTTCCCTCGACCAATGAACACCCAAGGAACTTGGGAGAGGTCTATCTACCATTTCTGAGCATGCAGACTGTAGTTGGAACACTCTTGATGAGTAGAAGGTGATAAAGACTCCAAATGGAGGATTTGAGATATTTAAGGAAAATAAATTTTTTATGCCCCACCATTGGTGTGTTACACCAACATGATCCAAGATCTTTTCATCGAGGAGGCTTATTAAGGAATTGTATTAAATGAGCATAAATTGAAGTGCACCATAAAGAAGGAATAACTCAATAATGAAGAGACATAAGCATCATATCTGAACACAAAAAAACTTGATAATGGAGTTTGTCCCTGGTGGAATATGTCTCCGGGTCCTACTCTCAAATGGGTAGAACTTTTTATTAACTCAACAAAAGAATTTGGAAAAATACATAAGTATACCTCATTCTAGAGTTAAGTTATAGAATCTTTGCTCAGATCAGAAAACAAACATCACCACTGAATTCATGGCATCGAATTACCCAAAAATGATTATCTCCACACCTGGATCTGAGTTTGGCACTTCCAAGCCCATGAGAAAATTTGTCTTGGTTTTTGTGACTACACCTGCAATTAATTCATGGGAAAATTTCTCGTAAATCGTGCCCTATCCGTACAACCATGCCCTGTTCTGACCTCAAAATATGCCAGACTTGGCTTCTTAAGTAATAATGTAGGGCAGATGTACCAACATAGTCATTAGGCTAGTTGGTTGGTGGAGTTATATTAAAAGCATAGTAGTTGGGGGAGGTCCCGAGGTCAAACTCGTGGGACTCCCCTTTTGGCACTTTGTTACAACAAACCCCAAGTTGGCGACGACTGTTATATATGGTGGAGAGTTAGTGGTTGGGCTAGATATGGAGGAGCTTTAATCTTGGCGAATCATTGCTAGTCTGGCAGACCAACTAGATTTGGCAGATCTTACCACTATTTTGGTGGATTGTATTTATTATATATATTTTTTTAGAAATTCATTTGTTATCCCTCATTGAGCATTTCCCTGCTGCCACATGGCAGCCCATGACTGGGCCACGTGGTGGCCACTCATTGGCCCGTGTCACCTTCTTGCACAATCACTGCCACATAATCTCTACCTGGTTATCTTGCCACATCACCGAACAGGTGGCTATACGGTCTACCACGTGGTACCTTTTCATTGGTCCACAGGTTTGCCCGAAAATTCCAAATATGAGTGACACGTGGCAACCTTTGGTGTTGACACGTTAACATGCTGACATCATGCTGACATCAACATGACATGTGTCACCCTATATGTGTGCCATGTATACTTTATGAATGATGATGTCATCCATACTGGTGGTGACGTTAGTAGTATGGAT
The DNA here is from genome assembly GCA_010110895.2 of Picea sitchensis. Taxonomy (NCBI): domain Eukaryota; kingdom Viridiplantae; phylum Streptophyta; class Pinopsida; order Pinales; family Pinaceae; genus Picea; species Picea sitchensis. Next base: position 49,672 of record SNQJ01S0032788.1, on the reverse strand, counting down.
GTTGACTCATCCCAGCTGACTGGGCTAAGTTGACCAAAACTTTGACCGCGAATATCTTTTGATATGTAACTCTGTTTGACAAGCCGTTTAAGTCATTAGAAAGCTTGGACGCGCTCTTCGCAATAATGCCAATTTCACTGAGTTTTGATAACTTTTAATTTTTTCCTTTTCTCTGTCTACTGAGGCCATTTTGAGCTTCCTAAGTTGCTTCTGCGAATTATGAGTTATCCTTAGTCTCCTCTGGATCCTTTTTGGATAATTTTGTTTTTATCTGGCCAAACTAAGTGTGATCCTCCTTTTATTATTGGTTGTATGTTGTATTTATGTTGACTATTTCTTCATCCACTATCTGCTTTTGTATGAGAAATGTTTTGGTGATATCACAGTATACTTCTATGTAGTATATTCAATTATTTTTTTGAAGTTGACCTGTAACAACATTCTACATTGTTTCCAATTATCTATTTTGTCCTTATGAACGAACCACCATCTTGCAGGTGTTTCCTTCAATGCGACATCTAAAGGTAAAAATATTTGTTCTTAAGGTATCTGTAATTCAAATTATTTAAAAAAAGAATCTATATCTATTAGTCCATCATACTTCAAGGGATCACATACCTCAACTCCAATCCAGCGTAATGCATGAGAAATACGAGCACATCTCCTTGTATATACTTCATGTAACCTCTGCTACCAATACTCCAAGGCTTCTTCTGAATCCGACGTGAAAGAATTGATACTTTTCCAACTGAGTACACCCTTAGCAGTAGGATTGACATAGTCATCCATCCATGCAGTCATATTGCAAAGGTTATCGAGTTCCTTAGTAATTAAACATCCCCTTTCGAGTTCCACCTATCATCTTCCCTCTGTGGGATCCAATGGCGCAATAAATTTCAAGTCTTCTACTTCAAAAATCATTTGCCTCTTTTTCATATGCACAATAACTTTCAAGTCTCCTACTTCAAATATCATTTTCCTCTTTTTCATATCGATGATGGTCTAGTTATCAAAATCCCAATCGAGTCCTAGTAATTTTGGATAGGGTTGGATATCATCCAACATCTCTATTACTTCAAAATATGCTATGCTGCACACTCCATCTATATTAACATTCACCCTTGTTAGTATTCCAATCAGAATAATCTTGTACTAATTTGCTAGCCTAAATTGAATATGTGACCAGATAAACTTCAACTTTCCCATCATCTCCCATGTCTACTTTAGAATGACGTTCACATCAAATCACATATCAAAGATGATATTATCTATATCATAGTCTCCTACCTATGCACTATGTCAAAATTCCCTATTCGTCCTTTTCTTGTGTAGTACCTGGTTAACTTCTCGATGTATAACTAGTTCTTCTTTATCTTTCATGCCCTGGTCGATCATCCCGCATAAAACATTTAATGCAATTTTATCCTTTATTATTTCTTAAAAAATCTTTAAGAAACTTCTCAGAGTACTTGTGTTCTTAGTTGGCCTTTCTGAGTGGTCATAGACTGGAGGTATTTCATACACAGGTTGCAAACTCGATGCCCCCCGTTCTGTTTCTAGCAGTTCCTTCCTAGGTTTCTTATATGTATCTCTCTGTTTCCGATGATCAAACGTCGGAGGAGGTTTTGTTGCTTTCTTGATCCACTAGTGGATCCGATTTCCTTGTTATGTTGCATCAACCCCTGTTCTTACTCATTCGCACATGACTAATGCTACCATTCATCGATTATCGTTCTCTTCTATTGCTATCATATGCATATTTTGGTTCCTTTTTTCCTATCACTTCATGATCAACTACTAACAATATTCCATCACATGATCCAACTGCCTATAGTGTGCACATCGAGTAGGGATTAAAAAAATATCATGCCAAATGCCCAGGATGGTTACAGTTATAACAAGTAATTAGTTCTCTTCCTCTGTTGAATACTCCTCTTCCTTGACTTATGAATCCTCCTCTTCCTCCTTGATTGTAACCCCTAAGAGTATTATATTGTGGTACTCCTCTTTCTAATTCGTCTTCCCATTGAATTATGTATGCATCCAAAGTGCATTCTCTCATTAGATAAACTGTGCGAGATTCCTTTTTGTCATGGCCTACAGATTTACAAAAAATGCAAAATAAGTTTCTGGCAATGCTCTAATACTTATGCATTAATAGACAAGTGGTTGGGTGATGATCTATCATTCTACATATATCACACCATACCCCTCCTTCTATGGCCAAGGGATTTGAAGCTCCTATAGCCAAATAATATTTAAAAGCTGGACACTCATTCTTATGATGACCTTCCATCCTTCATGTAACACACTAGACCTCTTCACACTTTTCCTTCCCTTTAGCAAGCTCCTTCAAGTGGATTGTCAATCCTACTAACTGCGACTAAAATTGATCCATTTTCTGCTACAGAGGATGATTCCAACTTCATAGCAGTCTCTAGTGCTTCTAACTATGATGTAATCTTCCATTGCATCAAAGGTTAGCGTATATGAGGTAATAATACCGCAATGAGCCATTCCCTATTATACTCATATAGAATATGGAAGGTCAACCGATCCATCAATATCTTAAATATTTGATCAAAATCCCATACTGATTCATTCTGCAATTTCTTGATCTCTTTTAATTGCATAATACACTGTGAATCAAACTTCGATTTCTGAAACTCTTTTAACAGGGATTTCCTGATATCTATCAATGTTCTAGTTTGTCCCGTAGGTGTATTAGATTGATACTTCATATACTAGAGTAATGTGTGGTCTCTGAATGTCGTCACTAACTGCCTGATTTTCATATCGTCATCTAGACATTCTTCATGGTCCATATTTCTTCAAAAACAAACAAGTGTTGTTTCAAATCTTATGTCCTTTCTCCATGGAAGACATCCATTCTCAAAGTGGGGTCTACCCCCACCATTGTGTACTGCACAATATTATTCTTTGATATCACTTATTGATTCTGAGTTGTCTCTCTCCTTCCACTACTTTGACTACCTTTACTACTATCCTTGATTCCTTCACTAATAGTAAGTGACAATTTATCAAATCTTATCTTGGACCTTGGAGATGCACATAGGGTTGTGGGTTCGACACAAAGTATGGCCTAAATGGGGCTATTGGTATGTGATGGATCTCCTTTTTCTAGACTAAGCCGACAATACTTTTCCTTCTCTTACCCTTCTGTGTGTGGTATGATTTGGAGAACTACACTGGTGTCTCTTTCCTCGAACTCATTGTGCTACCCTTCTCTATCAACCAAAATCCTCTTACAACTATACCAAAATATCTTTCCACTGTGCAACACTCCAATATCTTATTCCATCACACTCTCTTCTTTTCCTATAATTCTCAGTCGATCTATTTCTTATTCATTCTTTCTTACATCCCTCTTCTTCATACTCTCAATCCATCCCCTGGTCGTCCCTGTTGGATCATGTTGTCATTGATGCCAATGGTTTGATTACTTGGGAGATTGTTGGATCATATGTCATTGATGTAAATGGTTTGGTTTGATTGNAGATCCTGACATTCTGTAAGATTATTAGTGCTCAACCCCCTGTTACCTCTGCTAGTAGCAGAGTGTGAATCTGAGAAATAAAGGATGAAACCAAACCCACATGTTCAGTCTGGTCCTTGACATGATCCATCAAAAAACACCCAAGGTATGAGTCAATTGATTTCAATATCACCCATGACCCGTGTCAGCTTTTTTTGCGAGTTCACCTCATAATAATATAGAAAAAACAAAGATTGATGAATCACTTTGAAAGTAGGCCAAAGCTGATTTTCAAACATGGTTGCATTCCTGGCCAGCCATAAACCCCATGAAACCACTATTGGAAAAATATGAAACACCTTCAGAAGAGGAACAAAAAAGAAACTCGTGGAAACATTCTATAACCAAATCCTTGACCTAAAGTGGTCCCAAGTCGAGCTGCATGCTAATCTCAAACCATACCTAGAAAGTAAATGAAAATGTTTGAAAAATATGGAGATTTGTTTCCTACTCACTTTTGCACAACACGCAATAACCTGGGCCCTCTTTACCTTGACATTATATCTAATCCCAAGTCAAGACTCGATTAATAAGTACCAACTAGAAAAATAAAATACATTTTGGCAGACCATGGATTTTCCATAATTTTTTGTACCACCACCTATACACAAGATCCTCATTTGAGAACATGGCCTGATAACCAAG